>VZTR01033401.1:15380-39657 GCA_013400775.1 Chaetops frenatus | reverse complement strand
CGGCGGTCCCCGCCGGCCTGAGGGAGCACGGGCAGCCTCGGCGGGCCGAGGTCGCGGGGCGCTCGGCGGGCACCAGCCATGGGGTGTAGTGAGGTGAGGGCATTGCTCTGGAGAGTCGGCCTCTTCCTCCCCCTGCTGACAGCGCGCCCCGCCGCCGCCGGGCACGTCGCCAGCAACCACGGTGAGTGAGGGCGGCCGCGGGTGCGCTGCGGTGCGGGCTCCCCGCAACTTTCCGGCGGGCTCTGAGGGCATGGAGGGAGGGCTCCGCACCTGCGGCCGCCAGCTCGGCCTCACCCGGCCGCGGACGGAGCGACAGGGACACGGGGATGCGGGACCGGGCGCCTCCCGATGGCCGCCCCTTCCTGCCGCCCCCAAAAGTTGGGTGTTTGCGGCCAGAGGAGCAGCGGGGCTCCGTGGCTGCCGGGAGCTCTCCACTCTCGCCCCAGGCACCCTCAGCCGCCGGGGTGTGGGACTGAGAGCAGGGAAGCGAAAGTTGCCTCCCGGCGAGGTGGAGCGGTAGCATCGTTTTAGTTGAAATGTGGGTTTTAGGTTTGCTTCGGTTCTGCCGAACACGAAGCCCTTCAGAACGGGCTGGAGAGAGCTCACCGCGCCTTAAGGGGAATTGCTGCTGGTGAGCGAACTGTTCAAAGGTTCCTGACTGTCCTTAACACCTAATTTCTGCATACTACGGGATGATTGTCTGGAAAAAACCCCATTTAAAATCTTTGTAACAGGTGCATGCTCATCAAGTCGCAACAAAGACGGTATTTTAATTCTTCGGATTGTAAAGTGTGCATTTAAGAAAATTACCTCTGGATTAAGAAAGGAATTCTCCTGTTTGGAGAAAGAAAAATGCGTAGCACACCCAGAGTATACAATATTTTGTTAGGAAGAATTGAAAAAAAAGAGCCCAGACCTGATTATGAAACATCATGTTACATGTTATCAAACATCTGGATAGAGCAGAGAATTTCCTGAACTGCTTGGTTTATGTGCATTTCTCTATTTAAGCTGCAGAGGATGCATCTATTCCCAAAATATGGGACGCTCCTGTGGCTTTAACATTATTTTTGTACAATTTGAATTTTTTGAGGTTTTAGTGTGATGTGGCTGAAAACACAGGAACTGAAGGGTAGCTCTAAATGTTGCTGCTGACAGAAATTATTTTGCCTGCTACATTGACAGGAGCGTTGAAATTGACAATAGTGGAAAGTAATGGTGAAAGAAACCAAACTGCGTTTAGTCCTGGAGTACTATCAGGTACATAGATCATCTATTTTCACACTTTTGTTCTGCAGTTTGTTTTCAGTGTTCTTTTTATCCACCTCAGTAACAGTGAAATCAGAGAATAAGATCTCTAGCAAAACAGGGGAGAGCTATAGTATGGTCACAAAGCCCCTGTGCTATCAGGGTGACTTATGGCAAGGACATTCCAAGTTAGTGTGATCCTTTGCCTCTCCCATGCTAAATGTTGATAGTTCCAGTTTGTAATTTTAGATCCTACAGTCGTATCAAGGCTGATTTTTTGCCCTTTCTTATGCCTTGGAAGACACCAGACTCTCAGAGTGGCACAACCCAGTTTTCCTTTGATGTCACAGGCATTAGTGCATTCTGATGTCTGCTGCGTTACCACAAGGCCTAACACCACACATAAATGTGATTTTTAAAAAAAAATTATTCTTGGTGTTGTAGAATAGCTAAGGCAGCATAATAGCATCAAAGGCGGAGAGTTTTTAGCAAGTAATGCAACTTAGATTAGGTTATCTAAACTAGTATTTGGTATTCTGGGATTAAATTTAAATAGTGTTTTAAAAGGCAAGTAAAGGATGGGGAAAATAGTTGCCAGAAGTCTCTCAGGGATGAAGTGGTTTCTTGGTGTTGATGTAACTTTTCCTAACGAGTCCAGGTCTTGTGGTGTTGGCTGCAGAGAGTAATACTGGTGGATTTCCTAATTTCTGAGCAACTTCTCTTTCTGCATGTTGCTTCCAAACTTCAGGAGAACAAGCAGCCTGTTACCTTTGGTACTGCCATATCACCATAGAAATCAAATAATAATTATAACTCAACAAAACCCAACTGAACTGAAAATGGCCTGAATTAATACAGGTGCTTTCATACACACACCCCCACCTGGTTAATAAAATGATAGCAAAAGGAGTCTGCTTTTAGTGATAATTTTCTCTAAATCCAGGAATTGAAGGAAAGGAAATTACTACAATAAAAGTTGCCCATTGTGTAAACACTTACATGTGGAAAGTTAAAATGCTGGTTAGTAACACTTGGAATTCCAGCTGCAAAGAATTTTTTTAAATCTTGTGAGGAAACATAATTTCTTTAAATTTTCCTGAAGTGATATTTTCAGCATGCATGTCTTGAAAACATCTTCTCAATAATTGCTGTTGGGTTTGCACTAATAATTATCATAATGATACATTAACTTTGCTCTCCGGTATATTTCGTCTTCTGGTTTGTGTTTAGAAACATACCAGCATTAATAGTAAATTGCAAAGGAATGTTTTGTTTGGGTGAAAAGGATGGAAGGAGAATAGGTTTATTAATCTGGCTTGGTAAACAGACAGCCCTTCCACTTCATTCTTAATGGTTTGTTTCCTGTTTTTAAAGAGTGATTTTAAGAAAAATAGTATACTCTGGTCTTATAAATTGTTATTATAACCATGTTGGGATTAATCTCTTTTGTTCTTGTCCAACAGAAAGAAATACTTTTTTATTTTTATATAGCTCTGAGGCTCTTAGGTTGTCATTCTTCACCCAGTAAATCAATGTGTGGTGTCTTTGAGAATCTGCAGCAAGGCAGGCACAAACAGCACTATTGACAGGGAAGTGAACTTACTCATTCATCTTCATGGAGTGGTCAGTTCAAAAACATATTATGACCATGCCAAGGGCTAATTTTTACTGCTCAGCAAAACCCTGTAGGGTTTGGAATTGCATGGGAGCAGTGACCACTGCAGTGTGTGGCAGAACTGCTTGGAACAGAGGGCTCAATTAACGGTGGAGGTTGAGTGCTTCTATGTTGATACAAATTTTCAGTGCTTGTCTGTGAAATCCAGTCTGAACAGGCTACTGTGCAAGGTTTCAGCATGCTGTGGTGTAGCTTTGTTCTTTGCTTGCCAGAACACAAAGAATTGGGCAATTGCTGCCAGATCTAAAATTACAGATAATGGCATCTGACCTGTGCAGCTCCTTATGCAAAACTTGGGGGAGCTTTTTCAGATAAAGGTCACACCAGGTAATGGCTCAACAGTTTCCTGTGCTAGGTGTGCACACATGAATGTTTCTACATACATATAAATAAGAAAACATATTTGTTTCTACCTATATGTAAAGCAGTAAGATTTTTTGTACCCCGGCTCCTTTCAGGTTGTATCTGCCATTATGTATCACCAGACAATTAATTCCCAAAGCCAACTATAGAACTCGCAGAGATTATAATGAGTCATGTGAAGTGTAAAAAAGCTGTTGCTTTTTCAGTTTCAGGTATCATTACTTCTTGTCAGGTTAGGCAAGGTTGGTCTTTTTAGTCATACCTCTAAGAGGCTGGATTAATGTTTCTCCTCTTACGAGCAAGAAGTTGAAGTAAGAAATAATGTCAAATGTCAGTTCTGAAATTCATATAGCCTTTATTTTCACAATGATTACACTTGATGTAAATTGGGTGGCTCAAAGTAGGTAATAAAGCTTTTTGATTCTGGTAGTAAAATATCAGGTAGATTACTAATGACCTTGAGGTATTCATCAATTCAAAGAAGGTGGCTCATTTTCATTCACGTATTTATTTTTACAGAATTGCAATCCACCACACATAGGCACTCTTTCTGAATATAGAAACTCAGATTATTTTTTTTTTCTGTAGGTTTAAAGAGATGAAGGACTAAGTGTGGAGAGACTGAACTTTTCTCTGAATGAAGATGATGTTTTACTGCTAGGAGATATGTCTTACTTTGAGGACATAAAGTACTGTAGAAAGGCTGTGCTGCTGCCTGTGCTGTGCTAGTCCTGCTGAATTCTGCTGTTCAGTTGTCCAGCTCATACTTCAATAAGCTTTTACATTATTACAGAAACATGAGAAAGTTAAATAAGCAAAGCCATTGCAGTAAATGTGTGTCATTCCCTTTTCAGCATGTAGATAAAATCATGAGCAAAATCATATTCTAGTTTCAAGTTCTTAAGAAACTTTAAACAATATTTTTATTCCTGTGTAAAATCCCACATCCATATGGACTTGTGTGCTAAAGAAGACTCGGGAACCTCTGCAGTTGTAGGTTTGCATGAAATTACTTACTAGCCAAAAGCCTGGATTTCTATGCCATGAAATGAACAGATTTACAATTAATGGTTCAGGATATATTTGTGGTGTTGTATTTGGCAGTATTGAGTGCTGTCTGGATATTTTTTAAATTTTTTTTTTTTGGACGAATGAGAATGATGGGTATGGAAATACTAAATATTAAGAAATGCATAGCTTAAGCAGATACAGTTTAGAACCAAATCAGTACAGTAGTTTTCATGTAATTTGCAGGAGTGAAAACACCACAGAGGAACTGAAGTGTTTCCTAAAGTTTACAAATTTACCTCTGGTCAGACATCAGTCAATCTGGGAGGTCAAAAAGTTTACCAAAGAAAAAGAGAGAAGGAAAAGCATGTAGGAAATTGAGTTTTTCTTATTAAATTGTCCTCTTTGTTTCCAGATACTTTTAGATCTCTTGTGCATGAGGGTTTGTTTAGGGTATCTGGTGTTAGAGTCTTCACTGGAGAATTTTAGAAAAGTTCAGTAAGTTGTTTGTCAGTAAGATACAGAGTAAGCCAATATCCATTTTGTTGGCTTTTGTTTTTAATGAAAAGTCTAACGTTTAAAATTTCACTTAACTGATTAGGGATCTTGAGAAAATTATGCCTGTGTGCAATATGAGAAGCATTTTCTTTTTCTTAAATCCTAATACAGCATAGCTGGATATACTCCTATTCCAGCTCTGTGTGTTAGCTGGAATGTTCCATTAGGATCCTTGGATTTCCCCAACTTGACATTGACACAAAGATGAGGCTGGCCTTGTGTTTGATATGCCTGTTAACATGCTGAACTCTGTGACAGAGAGAATGATAAAAGGGATGGAAATAGACAACTCTGGATAAATTATTTATCCCAAGTCTATGCTGACCTCCAGAATGTTATAATGCAGGAGAGGTCAACAAAAAACTACCAGTTGTGAACAATATGCCTTCAGAAGGTGGTTTTTAACTTGTAACTGATATGTCAGCCTTTATGGTAAGGTGTTAAAACTGAGACTTACTGCTGAAAAGATGTTTATCACGTGATAAAAACATGATTTTTTTTGGTAGGTTTTCTGTCTGGACCACACAAAAGTGATTAAATGAAACAGTGAAATTATCTTTATCTTGTTTGTTCCTCATAATCCCCTCAGTCTGCCTAAAACTTACTCCAGCTATCCTTATTTTAGTTCCAAGGATGCTTTCATTATTAATATTGCAACACCTTTTGTGTAGGTCAGCTATTGATCATTCCCACATCTAAGAACCAGTCTATTCAAAATAATCATTGAAGAGAAGTCACTTCAGTTAATCCAGCAGCCATTTGTCACCTCAATACTAATTTTAATGTGGTACAGAGCAAAGCTTAGAGACCAATCTTGGCTTTAAATCAACTGCATGGTCTATATTTGAAGCTGGCTAATCCATTGTATTAAAAAACCCAAAAAACCAAACCAAACCAAAACCCCAAACTGTCTCAGCAATACTCAAACCCAAAACCCCTAAGGATTTTCCTGGTCACTAGGAAAGTTCTGCTGGTTTGTCTCACCCACACAACATAATACTTCCTAAAGTTAGCATTTCTCTCCCTTACTGTCTTGGATATCTGTGTTTGGACTAAATTCTGTCATCCTGTAAAAAAAAAAAAAAAAAGAAGTGCTGATTACCTTGATAATGGTATAGATTAATAATTTGTTAGTTTTAATAAGTAAAGGTATTTTAATGAGGTTGTAGATAGTTTTATAGATAAGAGAAAGACCCCTGCCCACACAATGCATGGGTATTTCTCCCCCTCTGGTTTATGGTACTGTACAAACAGTTTTCTGCTCTTTAAACAATTGTTTTACAGTAGGTCATAGTACTCCTCCACCTTCAAGTCAGCAGCTACTATTACTTTGTTTTATGGATCTATTCTCATTCTAAATATATAAAGCATCCTGTGTTTTATAGAAAGTTAGGGGTATTTAGATCATCAAATTAAGACTAGATTAAAAGAAATGCAGTAATATTATTGACTGACTTTTTTTTTGACAGTCAAGTAGGGTCGGATCTTTAAAATTCAAAAGCACTTATTTCATGAGGAGATTAGATTGAAAATAAAATTTCCTTTCTGTAGAACAGTCTGAGGTTTTAAAATGTATTTTATCTCTAAACAGAAATTCCTGGATTGTGTTTAGGTAGATTTCCAAGAAGCTGACAGATTTTTTTTTTTTTCCCGTGTGAGAGGTGGTTTTATTTGCCATAAGTTGACTGAGTCCCAGACAGTCTTTGAAGGTGTGTGGTGTTTGCTGACAGATTCTCCAAGAGGAGCAGTATCCTGTTAATGAGGGGAAGTGGCACAGCACAAGCAGTACTTGGGTGAGAAGCAGTGACAAAACCACAGCAATCCAGAGGGAACATTTTAATATGTGGGTGTGTTAACTGCATTGATAGCACAGCTCTCCTCCATGCCAACATGTTTTTGACATGACACAGGGTTTGGATTGAAATGGTGCTGTGTCACTTCAGTGCAGAAGGAAGGTGGGCAGCAGGCACCGTGGGTAACAACCCCCTGTGGAGGTGCACACACACAATGAGAACACAGTTAAAAGGTGAATTTGCTGGGAGCTCCACTGCCTCAATCCACTTAATGGCTTCAGCACCTAGAACAAAAGGGGAAAAGTCACATACAGCAAACAGTATCATTGATGCATGTAATGAGTGATTTGTTTTGGCTGGAGACTCTTGGTTAGAGTGCACTTGCTGCTGTAATTTGTATTCTCTGACTGCTGGTTGCTTCTTGCTTAAATAAAGGTATAAAAGAACAAATTAGAAAGCCTTCCATAAGATAATGGTCTAGCATTTTAATCTGGGTAAAAGTGGTTATCTTTCTGAATGTTCCCAGGCTAATTTTCTCAGTGAATTTCACCTGCTGGTTTTAAATCAAATTTTATAGGAAAAAAATTTTGTAAAATTTAGAATTGTTCAACTATATTTTGGGCATATTAAAAAAAAACATCAAAGGGGACCTAGCCATTTTCTTCTGTAGTGCTTCCAGTATTTGTGGCTGTAAATTGATTGCATGGAAAACATTTGGATGAAGGATTCATATTTCAAAATGTGGTTTGAATTCAGCACTTTCTGCTGAATAAAGTGAGATCATTTAAAATTGCACAGTCCTTTTTACTCTGTTGTGTGTGGCTGCTGAAGACCTTTGGAAAGGAAAGCAGGGGAAATGTAAAACCTTTGTCTGTGGTAGATTGCTTTTGTTGGCTTGCAGAAGTTGCTAAACACTTCCACGCCAGAATGATACAGTAGAAACACCCACTTAGAATGTTATTTTAGATTTAATAATTTAGTTTAGTGGACTTTATTTTTTAGAAGGCCATTTAATTTAGGAAAATATGAATACTGTTAGCATTTGGGAATGGAGAAACATGATGAGAGCTGTGGCACACAGGAGCTTCTCAGCCAAACTCTCTCTCAGCCTCCATCAAATTCAATGAAAACCCAAACTCTGTTCTGTTGAGACAACTGTAGGAATGCTTACCCTGTGATTTTGGTATGTGGTAAAAAAGTCGTTAAATTACAGATTTCCAGACACAGGATTTCAGAAAGAGTTAACCAAATTCTCTTCTTTAAGAAATACTGACACACATCTCAGTGTAAGGGGAGGAACTTGCCTTTGTAAGATGGTGTTGTACTGAAAGAAAGAGGAGGGATTGGGTGCACTACACAGAGGAGAAATGGTCCACGGGAGACAGGTATCATAAAAGCTGCATCTGAGGAAAGCTGGGATTGCAAAAGGCAACCAGGAAATCAGATTCTATTCCATGTCATTTTAGCAGTTCTTGATGCAGATGACTATAATGATATTACCATGTACTCCAGTTTCTCTACTGACTATCTGAAAGGCATCTCATCTAGTGTAGAAAGATGAATGCTGGTGGTTGGAAGGAATCTGGGATTTTTTTGTCACTGTTGTTTAATCCCAGGCTCTGTGCAAACTTCAGGCTACATGCAAGGTTCTTTTTTCAGTGTTGGATCTCTTCAAAACTATTATTTTCACTGTATTCTTTTGAGTAAGCTTTCTTGTGTTTATAGCACTGATCTGAGGAGAAGAGTTAAAGGCCAAAGCTTTTAGTTCATGTGACCAGTCTGTGACACCCAGTGCAAATTCCAAGGAGTTGTTTTTGATGTGCTCACAGGTAGGTGGCAGATACAGCACCTTGGCTTTCAGTGTAGTCTTCAGTGAAACTTACTGTTATTTTTCTTCCTGTACAAAACTAAGTTGTTCTCTGCTAGGAACGCTGTCTTCATGTTTTAAAATTCCATGATATATCAAAACTCAGTTTCTCAAAATGCTGACTGCAGATGGAGTAGATTTGTACCACACAAATTAAAGACCTGAAACCTTCTTGCCATTTTGTGTACCTGGTCTCTTAAGAGCCTTCCTGAGAGCAAGGTCTGAACCTCCCAGCAGGAACCTTGCCCAGCTGGCCCAGGGAACTGTTTGATTCCCACTGTCATGGGAACCAGCTCTCTTTGATGGAGACTGAACCACAGGCACTACTTCAGCTCTGGCTTTTCCTGACTTCTGGGTGTGGGACTTGCTAATCCCATTAGTGGAAAAATATAGGTAATATAAACTTCCCTTTCCTACTGCAAATTTTATATTTTGAAAACTTAATTTCTTTTCTCTCCCTCTTCACATATCATTCACATGGGGTGCTTTACTCAGACTGACAGTCCAATCCTTTACTAAACCACCTGAATTACTTAAGGCTAGAGGGCTGCCATCTTCCAGGGTGTAAGCATTAGATGACAATGAAAACATGCACCTTGCCAGTAGTTTACATTAAGCAGCAAAGGAATTTTGAAACTTGCATGCTCCATGTTTAAACTCCATGTTTAGAAGGCTAAAAACTCTGTTGGAAGTTCAAAAGAGTGAATTAACAAGAGCCAGAAGGATAGAGGAGGTCAATGGAGGTCACACTTGTACGGGAGTTTCCCACTCTGTTCCTTTCTCAAGGCATCCCTTCGGCATCACTAAGTACATTCAAAGTTCCAGTAATGCTCATCCTGTTCACTTCACCACTAATAATTTTCCTTACAAATTTTGTAACGAGTAGTTTGGATTTTAAGTAATGCCCTGAGGCCTTAGCATAAGTAGGTTTCCATTACTTTAAAGCAAATTAGGAAATTATTTTCAATAGCTCTAGTCTGACAGATATATTTTATACTTGAGAGACATGCCTGAAGAAATAGAAGCTGATGGAAATTTGTGTTGCAGATGAATATTTTGAAAACAAAGAAGAAGATCAATAATAGATTAGGCTTGATTAGATGTTGACATTTAGAACTGCACGTAGATTATGTTAAATCTAGTGACAACAGACAGTGTTCTTCTTGATTTGCATTTATCCCTCCATTTGTGGCTCAGGTGGATCATGGGACACACATTGTAAAGGTTAATGGATAAATTACCATACAGCTCATCTGATTGTTCAGGCTTCAACCTGGAGGGCTGGATGGTTTATAATCTAGTTTGTTTTATGTGGAATAGGAATTCTTTCATTATTCTATGAAATTCTGAATTACTTAAATGTTTAAATGAGTCCAAAATAGCCCTAGAGCTTCTCAGTTTTGATGAACTCACTAAATCATGGCATGGTTGCATTGACAGAGATCTTGGTCTGGCCTTTGTTTTCTCTCCATAGCTGTCAGTATTATTTCCATGTTATTTGAGTAAATGTGAAATGTGCCCTTTTGATAAAAATGTCATTCTTAAAACCCTTTGAAGGTGTTTGGCCTAAGTATCTTCATCACTTGATAGCCCTAAACAGGAGTTTCCAATGTGCTCTGTTAGCAGCTAATTTACATCAGTGTTCCCTACAGCTTTCCTTAGCACCCCCCAGTGTGGTTAGTAACTACACGTGTCAGTGTTGCAGGAATCAAATTACTTCATTTTTGTAAGGAGCTCACCCTGTTGCATTGGAAGGTTCCAGTAATTCACCTGAAATTGCAGAAGGGCAAATGAATGAATGAAAAAATCCCCCAATAGCCAAATATTTTCCCTGCACAAAGATAATTTACTGTATGTCCATTTGCAAACAGGGATGGCTGAAGTGAATCATCTGGAACCACACTCAGTTGTGTAAACAAAATCAAGGGTTCACTGTAATTCAAAGGTGCAGTGTTTGTTTATATAAAATAATGCCTTTCAGTTAAGTATTGCTTGGTTAAGGGTCTTGTTTTCTATAGTGTCTGTAGGAAAGCAAAAACTTCAGGAGTTGATGTTCAATCTGTGGAAAGAGGGATTGAAGAACTGTTCAGTCTTTTGCACTAATATATTTTACCTTTAAATGTGATTTTGTATTCTTGAATCTCTCTCTGACCCAGGTGATTCTTTTTCTGATACCAGGTGTTCTTCTCTCCAGATGAGATATGATTGCACAGAATTCAGTGAATGTATCATCCAAATTACCTGGTTATTTGAGCTGCCAGGTAGTAGCTCAGGTTGATTTCACAGTTATTCCACATGGACAAAAAAAAAAATTACTTCGAATATCTGGGTTTTGGGGCCTTTATTGCACGGGACATACGTTAAAAGTTTTTTGATCTGGTTTTAACGAAGAGAAAACTATGGAAAGAAATGAAGAAATAGTCTTGCTATGAAATTCTTTATGAATAAAGGAAAATTCTTTCTGGTGAGCTTCATGGAGGTAGTGTTCTTTGAGCAGAGAAACATTTATGCAGTTGTGAGGCACATCAGTATGCTTTTCATTACATTAAAGTAATGAATTTTTATGACTAAAGCTAAAATAGCAGTGAGCTATCCTTTATTCAGATAGTGAGATGGAACAGTACATTTCTGATAAGGGAGAGGAGGAGAAGAAAATGGGAAAAGGGAAGAGAAGATAAAAAAAAAAAAAAATCTAATTTTCCTGACTTTCTTATGTGAATATTGTAATTTACAAAATTTTGAGTCTAGTCTTGTGGTAAAAGAAAAAGTTTATATAACAATATGTCATCTATAGCTGTAAGCATAGAGATTTGTAGACTGCAAACAGATTCTAGTGCTTTTCAAAATGTACATAATTTAAAAAATATAAAAATTAAATTAATTCCAATGTAGGGTAGGAAAGAAATGTTATCAACTTGAGTCCATTGATTCTATTTTTATTACTGAAAACTGCTACAGTTCATAAAATGCAGTTTTACAGGCTATTAGTCCATAATGTGGATTATGCCCTTTGGACAGTTATGTTGAAGATAAATGCAGTAGTTTGGAGAGATCTACATTGAAATTCTGTGAAGAGGGTTCAGTTATTATTTAAGTTCTTTTTACTGTGAACCAAAAGGAAATGTGTTGGATGGAGAGGTGACCCTTGGCTTCTAAGACAGGAAATGAAATTAGCAGTGGAAGGGTCAGTTTATCATTCAGCAAGTGGCTTCATTTCCATGGAGGTGAGGAAAATATGTCACTGCAACATTACTGGCATAGAAAGCATTTTTTAATTATTTGTGAGAGAAAGAATTGTATTTGCATTATAGAAGTACCTGCCAAATTTATTTACACTGCATTGAGGGGCTTTGTAACACAGGGTTGGGAAAGAGCTTTGTTACCACAATCAAATGCCTCCTGTGATTCTGTATAAAATTATTAATTTTCATCTTCAGTCTAGCTAAGCCATGTTCCCTCATTGCTCCTCTTGGAAGGTTGTTCTGAATTTCAGTGCTGTGAAATTCAAATGCATTTATGGGCTGCATTTATTAATGAACGGTGCTTATGCATTTATGCTTTTGCTGGCATTGTCTCAAAGCTTAGGAGCACCTTTCCATTCTCATTTTTTATCCAGCTCACTGCTGTAGGAGTAGTCACACCTCTTCTTTTGGGTTTTGGTGTGTGGTTTTCGCCTTTCACTCAACAGGTTTCTGATCTCTGTGGCAGTTACAGTTGCCTTTGCTTGTTCTCCATCCTGTTTAATTTACTTTTTCTTATAAAAAAGGTGGTCAGAACTACATACAGCTTTGCTGGTGAGATTTTATTGGTACTTTGTGCAATAGGAGTATTCTTCTCGTCCTGAATATTCTCTGATTTTTGTCTCCTTCATTCCCTTGGTGTTGGATTGGTCCTTGGTTGGCTTGTCAGCAGTTAATGTGCAGATCTTATCTTCTCTGGCTGCTGCTAGACACCCATTTCATAAGAGAAATTCTGCTTGGCTCCCTTTGGATTGTCTGACATTTTATATTTAATGTCCTTCCTTCTTTATGATCCCAGATAAGAAGAATTATCTCTTCTCTTCCCGTAGCCTCCCCCCATAGCGTTTCAGCCTTTAGTTGACTTGACAATGCCTCCCAACTTTTTCCATTAAAAAAATCCCATTGGACCAAGCCTATCCTGGTCAAGGACATTACTTAAATAATAAATAAGGTCTGTCTCATGACTGATTTTTGAGGAATTCCACAGTTAAATCTGTCTGTCTCAAACCCATGCCTTTTATAATTTGCTCACATCTTTAGCTCTGTATTTAAAGCAGCTAAAAACTCTTTTACAACTTGTTTTAGTTTCCTAACCCAGACTTATTTCTGACATTCACTCAATGGAAGGTACATGATAAGCTAAAATGTTCACTACCGATATGGTGTTGTCACACAAACAGTAATTTAATTGTATCTTAATCATCATAAATAATTTTTATAGATTCAAAACACTTTTTGGTTTGTATAATTGTGAATTAATACTGAAAGAAGTACTGCTTTCTTGAAGTCAAATTGAATGAAATTATCCTCAAATTCAGCTGTGATTTTACCTTAATGCATTGCAATTCGGATGTCAACTTTTTCTTCCATAATTTGATTCTGCTTGGCTATTAGGATTGCTCAGTGCTTACTCTGTTTTATTGCTTAGATGAAATAAATTGAGCTGTGTAGCAATATAAAAGATAATATTCATTGTCATAAATTTGGTATTTACACAAATGAAACGTCTTAAATTCCCCCTTCATCTGTTTTAAATTAAGTGTGAGATTTAAATCACTTGATCTGATTGAGAGCAAGCACTGGAAATGAAGGGACTGTGGGCAATCAGAAAAGCACTCTGAGATTCTGATAAGGCATTCATTATTGGTGGTGGGAAACAGTAATTGATTGCATTATGGAGAGTGTAGAGAAACCTGCCATGAGAAAATATTCTATTCATAGGCTGAGATGATGTTGAACAGGTGGGAAAGTGAGAGGAGTAGGTATTTCCAATTGCTCAGGTATGATGTTCACTAGCTGTAGTGAAAAAGGAAACTTTAGATCAATGTGGGTTTATGAACTTCGTGTAGTAAATTTGTATTCAATTTAAAATGCTAATCCCCCTTTATAGTAGTACTCTTAACTAGGCATTTAATCATATGCTTAATTTTTACCATAAAATGTTTCCTTTTAACTCTGATTTTCTCCATCTGACTCCTTACAATCCTCAATAACTTTTTATAGGCAAAAAGAAAATTCCTGTACACGAGGTAAAAAAATGCTTGTCCTGAAACTATTCATCAATCCAACAGTCTCAATTTAATGTATGCTAACTCTCTCAAGGTTATTGTTTATTCCAGAATAACTCTATCATTAATGAAAATGAAACCTTGCTTCTTGCAGCCAGCTTTCTGCCATGCAGTCTGAAATGAGAACTGAAGACAGCTTCAGTTGTCTTAGTTTTAGTATGTCTGGTAAATTGCTGCATTTTGAAAGACAATGATTTAGATTTTTACACAGATCAGTTACTTACAGCGATTTAGAATTTTACACTAATCAGTTACTGATGATATATTTTGGATTCTAGATACAGTTGTGATGACAGGTTGTTTTAATGGAAGCAAATCTGTGCCAAACCTGTTACCTGCTTCTGCTTTCCAACTCCTGCCTCATGTGCAAGGAATAATAATAATGTTTCTTTTTAATAGTCAGTGTTCATTGTCTTCCTGTACAGCCTCTAAATATGTTACCACTTTTCAGCACCTCCCCTGACTGTGCAGCACTCTCCAATCCCTGTTTTCCTTCAACTCCAGTTCTGTCTTCTGTTATGAATTTTTCTGGCTTTTCAATTTAACATATCTCTTCCTCTCTAGTTTAATTTGAAAGAGGGTAGATTTAGTTTGGATATAAGGAAGATTTTCCTTACTGTGAGGGTGGTGAAGGACTGGCACAGGTTGCCCAGAGGAGCCCCATCCTTGGAAGTGCCCAAAGCCAGGCTGGATGGGGCTTGGAGCAACCTGGGAATAGTGGAAGATGTCACTGTCAATGCAGCTGGAATAGATAATCTATAGAGAACCCCTCAAACCTGAACTATTCTGTAATTCTTTGGTATAATACTGGATAGCTTTCCCACACAAATGAAGCATTTTCATCAAGTTGTAGTCTTCAGATAAGAGAAGAATAATTTTCTTTTAAATTATTACCTATTTTTACCTTAAGATAGTAGCTCATCTCCACAGTCCTGGTGCTGTTTGTGCCCTTCTCATGTTTTCTGTGCTCAGATATTTCAGGCAGATGGCAAAAGAGGAAAAACAAAAAGTTCTGAAGAAAAATGTCATAAAGCACTTTTTAATTCAACCATTTCCTTTGTGATAATCATTGAAATACAAAAGTTCCTGTCTTCTTCACTGGCAGTGTGCATGTATTATTATGTAGTCTATATCTGGCATTGCCTGCAGAGTCCCTGGGCAGTGCTCCAGCCATCCTCACTGACATTGCTCTTGCATCACTGCCTTGTGTAACAGGCACTTAAGTCTCAAGTAGCCCTTTGAAGTGATGCTTTGAGCCAAGTCCCAGAGAGCTGCTGCTTTTCCAGCACTTGCCTTAACTGGTGCAATGCTGTACCTGTCTAAATCACCTCTTGCACTACAGAAAATTTGAAAAAAAAAAATGGAAAAAATGGAAAAGCAGTCTTTTTACTTGATGTGAAATCAGAAAGATGAGTTTATTTTCTCCAATTAGATTATTTCATAGTCACAAAAGGAAAAAGAGGGTAACTATATACTGTGGAATACAAGCCTGGTTCCTCAACAGTTTACTACATGAATGATGGCATTCTCAGATCTATTTAATGCCCTTCAGTTATCTTTGAAATTTAAATCTCCATGAATGTGCATTAAAAGTATATCATTCAAAGCTCAAAGTCTCTGCACAGTAGAGGTGAGTACTCCATGCTGCCTAATATTTTAAAATAATTTGATCTTTGGTTAGATAGTCGAACTTATTTCCTGTCAAGTAAGTGACAAGATGCTGTATATTTATTTGCTGATAATGTTAAAAGTATTGCAAACCTGATTAATTGATAAAAACAGCTGAGCCTTCATGTTGATGTTCCACTGTACGTAAAGAGACCAAGATTTTTCAAAGCCACTGATTATTAGCGTGTGCTTTAGCTTGACAGCCTGACCTAGCACCTGCAAAATGTTCATGCTGTGAAAACTTGGTGCTTGACACCATAAATTATAAATGAAGAGCTAGTGGAAAAAGTGACAGACTGATGAAATGAAACAGAGAATTACAAAGCTCAAAAACATTAAACTGACTGGCTGTGTGGATATTTAATCAAAGGAGATAAGAAACATTTTAACATCATGAATATGAATTTAGGAGATATCTCTGGGAATATTTGTCATGAGTGTAATAACTCTGCTTTCTAAGAAGTTGCATTTATTTTGGTATACTTTTGAGGTTCTGCATTAAAATAAAAGAAAATACGTAATATAACCAAATGTTAACCTCATTTTCTGAGTTGCCTTTATGTTCCATCCTGGAAGGCTTTTTTTTCAAATGACTTCTGCTAAACTCCTCCTCTGTACATCATGGTCACTTTCAGACTGCAGCAGTAAGGCCAGCTGTATTAAATATTTCACTTCTCAGGCAGATAACTTATCAAACAAATGAGATACCACTTGAGGAAGCAAAGGAGAAAAACACATCAATTTGCTTGAGAGCATTTACACATTTGAAAGTCATGGCAGCTTCTGCTTTGACATGCCCACAGCTTGTGGCTCTACTCATGGCTTGCCTTACCTGCTGACAGCTAAAGTCATTACTAACCACATTACCTCTAACCAGCAGAAAAAAACCCCAAATGTAGGCTTAATAGTCCTCTTCTATGCATGTCACTTGCTTTCTTGGGTGTCATAGTGGGTACATTGCAAGTGCAAGGCTCAGTCCCTCAACTCTCCCAGGTGGGATGGGGAGGAGTGCCAAAAAATAGAAAAACCTTATTGGTTAAGAACAGTTTAATAATTGAAACAAAGTAAAACTTTGTTTCAGACTCCCAGTTCATGCTCTCAGCCTGTCTGAAGCAGCTCTGCAGGTCTGAACACACCACCCTCCAGGGCTCTGCCAAAAAGCCCAGTGGTCCCTTGTTTTAGTTCTTGAGCCACAGATTCTCAAAACAGCTCTTCATGGGGCTGTGCTGCCAGTCAGGCACAAACTTCAGTTGCTTCAGCCTTTGTCCCTCTCCTAACATTTGTCTATCCCGTTCCTCAGAGTCACCAAACTGCTAATTTTTCATTATGGTTATTAAGTGACCACTTGAGTAAGCAGTGGCCATCTGTCCTCCCAGTCCCAATTTGTTATCAGCTGTTCTCTTCAAAACTTCTTTCTTTAAAGGGACTGCTGTGGAACACTCCACACTCCACACTTCTCATTTCACTCCAAGAGACAGATGATGAGGTTGAAAGGTATTTCTGTATCAGCCTTCCCAGGTATGCATTGGGAAAAGGCAACAAACCTTTATAATACCATTTCATTCTTTCCTATTAGAGAGGCTGTGTCTTTGGATCAGAGCAGTGCAAGGAAGAACGGATTTGATTATGCCCATGAACTCCAGTGGGAAGTTTCTGCCCCTCTTGAAGAAGAATTCCCAAAATATATGGAGTATAGTAGCAATAGCCATGGAGTTATTAACTTCATAATTAGTCTGGTTGACAGTTGTATGTAGGTGTTGTTATAATTTTCCAAAAGCTTTTGTATGTGGGTTTTTTTTCAGTTAGAGGTGTTGTGACATAAACTTTTTGTTCATTTTATCCCCATTCAATACAAGTGTTATAGTAAAAGACATAAAAGAAACTGCTTGTAAGAATGCAGAGTAAAACAGCTTAACAGCAAAGTGAAGAATATTAAATTTAGCATTAGTCCCAACCTAAGAGAATTGGCTTCAACACACAAGTCATTTACCAGTGTAAGGAAAGATAAATCTGTTTGTCTGAATTTCAGTTGTTTCTAATTTCCCTAATGAAGATATACTCAGGTTAATAAACAGGGCTGACAAAACTGTCAGGTATTCATGTTCATTTAGGAAAAGCTGCCCAGTAATCTACTGTTGACATGAACATGATGGTGAATTGAATATCAATTAGTATTTTCAAGGCAGAATGAAAATTATTACATAGGGCAGCTGGGCTCCTATATCATTTTGTGACTCCTTTTTTTATCAGGGTTAGCTCTTCATCTCCTTGTATCTCACAGGTGAAAGCAAAAGCTTAGAAAAATAATCCAGCCCTGGTGCTGTTTTCTGGAGCTGTGAACAGCATTAATTTCTCTCACTTCATTTTAACAGCAATTTCTGCTGTAAAGGGGTATCTTAGGAATGAAAGCTGAGTCAGTGGTAAGAACACATTGTTTCCCTGGTATCTAACCCCCCTTTCCCCCCATCTCGTTCTTTGTGAGGAGCACATTAAAGTAGAACAATCTGCCTCTGCCTGCCAGGACTTACTGGGTTCTGTGTTCACTGCGTGTTCTGCAGGGCTGACATTGCAGTGCTCAGCCCCCTCTGGTGCATTACAAAGGCAGGAGTTCATCCCTCCTGACTGAGCTGTGGATTTCACAACCTTCTCCTGCCTTACTTTCCCCTCTGAAAGTGCACAGATCAACAAAATCACTTTGAAATCACTTTGGCACTGCTCTTGGGGAAAAAGCTCTGTTACAGGCTAGGAGAGGCAGGATATTACCTACTCGTTTTCCATTCCACAATTACCTGAGGAAAACTTGGGGCCTCATCTGTTCCTGAGGTAAGGCCATTTATTTTGGATGTGAGTATGCTTTCTTTTTACCTCAGTAGTTTTATTTTCTCTTGTGCTGATGAGTAAGACTCACATGGAAAAATCAGGTGCCTATGTGAGACCTCAAAATACAAAATGTTTATAGCTGTCTTAGGACAAAATAACCTGCTGGGTGACAGAAAAAGTAGTTAAGATCTAACCATGTACAATTTGGAATTGTAACTCTTACCCTAGAAAGATTTCAGTGCAGAAAATGACACGTGTTTCTGCACTGACAGATCTTCTCGATGCATTTGATGCCACTGAATGTATCAAATGGATTTCCAAGGCTCCATTTGGTATTCATGAAATAAAACATGGAATCCACCTTACTGGGAAAGACTGTATCTTTTCTTTACTGGTATTATGTGCTTTTGACTGATAAATTGTTTAATGTTTCCCCCTTCTTTGATATATTTGCCTGTCTTATGGACAGGGATTAAAATAATGGAAAGAAACAGAACACAAAACTTTGCTGTTATTTCTTTTGGGTGCAGGGTTTCATGTTTATTGAAAATAACTCTGCCTGTCTCAGGTATTTATAAACTGTAAATTACAAAATTGATTATCAGAGCATTTTGATAGGTGTTTAAAGTACTTCAGTTGCTTATTTTACAGTGAAATGGCACCAGTAAGGGATGCTCTTGTTAAAATATATTTGTGTTTGGAAACTTTAAACCCTGAAGTTAATTTAGACCTTGCCAAATTTTAAAAAAAATCTGGTTTTAAATCCTACTTTCAGAAAGACAGGTGTAACTGATGTAACTGAGGGGTCTGCAATGGTTCCAATGCTAATAATGATATAACATGAGAATTAAGGGCTTCATGTTGATTTTGAAAGAGCAAATGGAAGAAAGTGTGGAAAAAAGATGTAGTAAAACTGAAACATTGGTTATGAAAATGTTGGTTAACATTCCAGGGAGAGATGGAGCAGCAGGGTTACATCAGCCTTCTCCTCTAAGGAGAGCATACATCTTTGTGGGTAAGGTATGGAAAGGATAATTATATTGGCTCTGTAGTATGATCAATTTTAATTTCATTTAAAAAATCTTGCTGAGAAATAGGTGAGAAGGCGTTCTAGGAAAAAAATTGACTGTAAAAGGTGGGTGGTGGCATTTTTTTGGGTAAAAGAACCATTGCTTGTTTTAATCTTGTTGTCTCAGAGCCACAGGATTTCAAATTATGTCTATCCAGGAAGTCGTAGGAAACAGTAAGACTGAAACACATAAGTGAATCAAATGAGAAAATAGGGGAAATTATTCCTTAAGCATCTGTGTGTAATGTATAGAAAGAAAAATGGTGCTGTGGGGGAATTAGTTTTTGAAGATTCTCACTGGAGAGCTTGTGTAATGGAGTAAAACAGTACCAAGATAAAGACAGGCATTTATCCAATATAACCCCATCTAATAACGTTGCAAACTTCTGAGCACTGACAAGATAAATGTGTCATGAATAGGATGTTGAGTTTAGCACATGAAAAATTATTCTGCCCAGTTCTCATTCATTAGAACAGAATTTTGAAAGTGTTTGTGTGAGTATGCAAATATGTATTAAAAAAAAAAAGGTGAAACTGGAAAATAATTTTTAAAATTCTTGGTTAGGAAACCATTGATCAGTAAAAAATAGCCAGTTTTGGATAACAGCTGAGCCTACATTGGAGGTAACATGAAAGCAGAAACTAGAAATATAAACATTTCTCATAATTAATGGAAAAGAGAGGATACATGTGGAAATCAGCACGTTAGAAAATACGTGGTGTAGAAAACTGAAAATAAAAATTAAGTGTATTAGGTAAAAGCCCAAGTCTCACAACACTCAGGATAATGGGAATTTCTCTATTGCATCATGAATAAAAACATTCATGTGAATGGTATTGCACTATTTTTAGAAAGAGGCAGAAAATAATGTGTTTGAAATTGGGAAAATCAGAAATTAGTGATTTATTCATATAATGTGAACAATATGAAGTACTCCCCATCTGGTGTAAATAGTTCTCTTCCAAGAGTCCTGAAAGAATTGGCTGAGGACATTTCTGGGCTATTGATGGTAAATTTAATGAGTTTGGGGACTCGGGGAATTCAGGAATATTGGAAGAGCGTAGGTGTTAGAGCTGTGGTTTGAAAAGAAAAGGGAAGCACCATTAAGCAGGTAACTAGATTTTTATAAAACTCACATTTGGACAGGATTCGAGAAGTCATTTATCTCCCCTGCTCTGCCCCAAGGCAACAGAGATTATGCAGAAACCAGGCCTGACAGTGTTCAAGGTGCCTTAAAAGCCTCCTGGAGTGGAGATTCCCCAGCTTCCCCATTAGTCACAGCTCTCCCTCTTCTTTGCAACTGTAGGGTAGCAAGGATTTTCCTGGAGTCTGACATAAAACTCTTGGAAATGTTGAGGAGAGTGGAAGGATTACTCTCTCTATTTTGCTGGCTCTAATCCTGCTTATCTCAGGCAAACAGCATTGTCAATACTTTGTTTACTCTCTGATTTGCTGTGACTCCTGAACACTTCCCTGGCAGAATTGCTATCTAGACAGGTGCTCCTCATACTTCATTACTGCATCTCATTAATCTTGCCTAAACCAGATAGCTGTTGCATGCAAAATAATGAAAATTATGGAAAAGGATTGAATTGATACATGGATAATGAATGCCAGTTTATATGGTTTATGGAAAACAGGGCTGGTCATAAAACCAAGCATTTAAATAATTTTTCCCAGTTGATTGCACGTTAATTGCCAAGGTAGCTTGTGTATCCCCTTCTTCTTTCTGTTTTCCCTGGGCAGGGAAGCCACAGCAATGATATGTGGAGATTTTTTTTTTTTTTTTAACAACAAAATATGACAGTCTTCTGACAGTAAAATGCTTAATTTTTTTTTTTTTTTGCTAAATGGGTTTTAAAAAAACTGAGTTCTAAGAAACCTTAAAATAGTTCTAGTGACTGTTAAATCACAGAATTTGAGATATTCATCATATACCATTCAGTATTCTAACATTTTTCATTAGTAACATGAAGATAAATATAAACTCAATACCTGACAAAAGAGTAGTAAGTAAAGAAAGAAGGAGGATGTGCAGACAGGGAGGAGCCTTTATCACTTAGTAAAGGTCAGGCCTTGCAAATGAAACTAGTTTTAATATAAAAAAATAGGTCTTTTTACATTTAAAAGCAAAAACATAACCCAAACTGAAAAAAATAATGATGAAAAGGAGGGAATCTGTATAGGACAGGGATCTTGATAGAATAGTAACAGCCTAGGAGTGCAATGCTGCAGCAAAAAATGGGCTAATGTGACCTTGGATATATAAACAGGATATAAAAATAGCCAGGATTCGTAATACATATTTTTAAAAGGAATGGTTTCAGAGTACTGCATGTGATCCTCTTTTTAAAAATGAAAAAAACCATAAAACCTGGAAGAAAGTACAGACACTTCAGAAGAGAACAACAACTCTCTTGAGGGCTGGAAGTGAGAGACTTCAAAAGCTCTGTGTGTTTGTCTTATAAATATAAACTTTGCAGTCAATCATAAAGTTCTCAGGGACAAAAAAAGGTGCCAGTTTTGGCCATTTCTGGGGGTCATCTGTAATGCCTCCCTACCTTGCTGCAAGATACTGAAACTTTCCAGGGTTTTTTGGGTATTTTTTACACAGTACAGACCAGATGTTCCCGAGTTGGTAGTGCTGTCCTCAGAAATGAATGTCTCTGTATGGCTCTGTTTTCCTTGCAAATCTTAGGCTTAACCACTTTAGAGGTAACAGTGAAATGTCTACAATGAGCAGATCAAAGTGAGTCATCCCATATCAGACTCTGATTCCATGAAGTTGGCCAAAATCCTGTATTCATTGTGTTAATTTACATATACCCTATCTGGAAGTGTGTAAAATAAGAAGAAAGAAACTGGTGCAATGAATGTTTGTAAGGCTTTTTCCTTGGTTGTACAGACAGGATTGCAGAGTTCATCTTTAGAAGAGCAGTTTGGAATTAGAATTAAAATTCCACACTGTCAGTCCTCAGAGCTCTGCTCATTGTAATTTTAGGTAAAATAGTTTCCTTGGGACCAGGTGAAACCTCTGAAAAGATTAATTTCAGTTGTAAAGTCTAATAATAGCAGTGTAAGATATGTCCAGAAAAAAAGGAAATTGAAGCTCAATGTGACATAATGAGTAATAATAACAATATAATATATATTAAAGTATGTGCCAGAAAACAAAGCTAAACACTTCTAAGAATGAACTGTTCAGTTAATTAAACAATAGGCTTACAGGTGTATGTTTAAGTCTGTATATTATTATTAATATCCCCAGTGCAGTTATTTAAGGAAGGACATTCAAGTGCTAAATCTGAGATCTTTTTCTCCAAAGAGATTTTTTTCAAGGATCTTCGAGTTCATTTTTGAAGCGTGACATGACTTTGTGATGGAACCTAAACTCTTGTTCACTGTGCAGGTTTTAGAGCCTGCATCACCTCAGAAAAGTGCCTGCTGAAAGGAGAGGTTGGATGTCACAAATGTCAAGAACGTTGCTGAGTCTCAACCAGTGTACTCGGAGCTTTTCCTGTAAAATATTCCCTGCAGCAGTTCCAGACACACTTCTGTTTATGCTGGCAGCTAATGGCTTGCCCATAATGACCACTTTTCATTTTTTTAAAGAAGAATGGAGCTTTTTATGGCATATAAAGGAGCATAAATAAGTAAATATAGGGACAAGGTCAATAAATATGACTTCTTGATCCCATTAACTTTTTAGGGAGTTTTCTCATTATAAGCATCATAGCTGTAGTGCCCACCATCTTTTTTAGTCTCTTTGCATGTGAAGTTCCAGTTTCTTTGGAACTTTCCCTGTCCTGCAGGCAGAGGGGAAGCCTCCACTCGTGTATAATTCAGATGTTTACATGCTGGCATTCCTCTTAGCCTGGAGCTCTTTGGCAGAAGGAATTTTCTGAGTGAGTTGGAAGCTCCTTGGCAGTGCAGATTTCTCTGTGCTGCTGGGGATAGGCTGCTTCTTAATTACCTCATTTAAAGATAGCTTGGGTGTCTGTCCCACACTGAAGTCTAGCATGTAGATATCTCCAAACCTCAGCAGTGTGAGAGGATTTTAGTGCTTTATCCGTGTCCTCGTTTGTATGGCAGGCCCTTTTGAATCCACAGCTTCACTGGAGTTTGTGTTTCTTTGGAATAAAAATAACCTTTACTTGATCTTTCAGTATTTGCATGTTTCTGATTGATAAGTATTTTATGTCTTGTAATACAAGTGCTGTTGGAAAGAAAGTATTTTCATTTTTCTGATTTTCATTTCTGACCCTGAAGGTGATGCCATTCTAGTTCTGGTTAGTAGCTGTTTGGTGGTTTGAATTCTCCAGTTGGTTTGAATTTTCCAGTTCTGACAGATTTGGTAGCTGCAGGTGAGAATATGTGAGCATGCAAGAGCCTTGGTACGTCAAATATATCAAAAATTGTGTTTTAACAAAACTCAGTTACTCATTGGGGATCATTTGGTAAATGTATACAAGAAATATTGTTAGATCATGGCACAACTAAATCTAAACTTCATATACTTTCAGTGATGAATTTACTCTGGTTTATAATTTTTTTAATGTACAGCTTTGAGCGCTCAAGTAGTACTTGATTAATTCAGGCAAGGAATTAATTAATTCAGGCTCCACTGAAGAAATGAATTAGTGTTCCTTTCTGTATTTTGGGTCTTGTTCCACAGAAGTATTAAATTTGAATACCTGGATGATACTTAATAAATTGCAGTCTTGCTACTGCAAAAAGTGTAAAACTAAAATGGCACTTTAAACCCAGATGCTGCTTCTAGAAAAAATTTATTTCTGCCTGCAGATCCATAGGAATAGCACTTGACAAAGAGGAAGATATAACTTGAAACTCAGCTGGAAACAAAGTACATAACAAATGGTCCATGTTTTCTGGGTGGAG
>VZTR01033399.1:78027-91152 GCA_013400775.1 Chaetops frenatus | reverse complement strand
GCTCCTAAAAATGTAAGCTTTGCAAAGACGCCCCTAATATTCAAGTGGCTACATGAAGTGCCCATCTTAAAATTAGCCAATCCGTGGGCTCCTCACCTCTGCTGGAAACTGTGCCCCGGCGGAAGTAGAAAAACAAAGAACCCCCCCCAGGAAGGAGAAAAAAAAAGTTGTTGTCCTTTAAACCACAACACACATCCAGACACCTCTTGAACAGTTAACGAGATGGTGACTCCACCACCTCTCTGGGCAATTAATTCCAATGTCTAACTACTCTTTCGGAGAAAAGTTATTTTTTAATATCTAATGTGAAACTTCCCTAGTCAAATTTAAGGCCATTTGTCTCAACTTTAAAGGGGACTGTTGATGGGTGGATACAAAACCAAGGCGAAAAATAATGTTAGGGATGTTCCTGTAGGCACATGTCATAATCATGAGGTCAGATCCAGACTTTCTTTCTCTTTGGTCCCAGAAGTACAGTGATCAGCTTTTACCAAGAGAGATGGGATGCCCTAATTTTCAGACCATGGAATGCCATGAATTTGGGTATTCTTAGAGCATCCATATTTTCAGACTGGGGGAACACAGACCCATCACCTAACTCACCTTGTCTTCTGAGCAGTTTTGTTAATTACCAGGCTATTACACTAAAGATAACTATCAGTACTATTACAAAGCTCTATTAAAGTTACCAGCCTCAAAAGAGCAGGAGTAGACTGCAACATGATTGACAGATAATATCAGCAATCTGAATCATCCCTTAAAGTTGCCTACAGATTCAGAGGAAATCACTCTCATTAAGCATACAGCATTCAGTCAACATAGAATTCATGTAATTTTTTTTAACGGCATGGATTCAGAACCTGGAAGAAGCAAGTTCCCACTTGGTCATGGAATGACAGAATTGACTAAAAAAGAACTGAAATGCCTATTTTGCAATACATATAATGATCAAACTATTCTACAGTTGTGAGAAGTGACTTATCCCAATGGAAAGATACTCACACTTTGCTGAGGCAATGCTTTTCTACATTTTATTATGTATAAGATGCACCTGAAAAAAAAAAAAAAAAACACAGTGAAGAATCCTTTTTGGATACGTATCATTCTTCGGGTATCATTTTGTCTTGATTTTCTACATCTTCATGCCTTAATTTCAATTAGGACAGAGATGGAGAAAGCATCACAACTGTTGTGGTTTGGCTTAAATCCACGGCTAGTTGTAATCTAGAAGTTCTCTAGCAGGGTGCTGTTCACCCTGCAAATCATGGGTATCACTCTGATTAACATGCCACTAATCTCATAGAAATGGAACTGAATAGAATGTGAGAAGCTCAGGCAACTATTTGGACAGCACAGCCTATAACTGGATTTCATTAGTACTGCACTAATGACTCAGTGCATTAGCAGAAGGAAAATCATATAGGACATGGAATAGAAGCTGTTATAATGATACTTCTATATTTTCACTCTGGTGTGACAGAGCACAATAGTGCATGCCTCAGTTACTCAAGATGATGTTCAACAGTAAAACAGCAAATAAATTCAAGCCTTTCTTTTTCCTAATTCACTATAAAAGTATATTAATCTTTTTTTGAATTGTGCAAAGCTATTCCTCTTCCACTCACTCAGTGTAGGATCAGTGAACAAAATGGAACTTGATTCACGGTATTTGCAAAATTACATTTTTACATCAAAGATAGAATGCCATAAAATGTGTGCCTAATGATGATCGTAATGACAAATACAATTATTTCCTTTTCTCTTTAAAGGTAGGTCGAAAGAAAGAAAGAAGGAAAGAAATTTTACAAGAAGGATTTTTCAAACAGCCACAGGGAAAGAAAGAGCATGCTCTTACTCTGAGTAGCCCCTTTAGTTTAACAGAAAAATTATGGAAAAAGGCAAAAGAAGTTTAATTACTGGTGGATCCTTCTCATGTGTTTTTTCCTCTTTTTAGTGCCCATGCAAAGGTAATGGGGAAAAGTGGTGCAGCTATGACTGGACTGTTGCTGGGACAATGTTAATGCAGTGAAAAGGAAACATTCTTTACAGATGCAAAAGGTTTGCTTGGGCTCTAGGGGAGACACAAGCACTTGAAGAGAGGTCTGTTATAGACTACAAAATCTATTTAGGGAGCCTCCTGGATTGAAGATGGTCAGAGGCCGAGGATGCCAGGAGAAGAGTACAGCTGATGATTGTCCACTAGCTGCCCACAGCCCCCACTGGATACAGGATACTAGCTGACAAAAAGCACAGGTCTTTCCTAACTGGATAATGATTTTAAAGAAAAAAATATTTGTGCCTCATACTTAGGCAGAAGATTAATAAAAATGTGGGTATTTCTAAGAAATGCTTGAAATTCATTTACATAGAAATGTCAGCAAAACAAATTTTAACTCTAAAAAACTTACTAAGGAAGTCTTCCTCATCTCTGACTTCACCATTGTAATATATGCCTGCATGTCTGTAAGTCAGATCCCTCCTAAAACTTTTTCCCCTAGAAAGTTTCATGTATTCCTTTTGTTTTCATCACAGAAATTTCAGAAGCTCAGTTATGTACTTACCATGTGAAACAATTAAGCAGTTATACATACAGTTATATGAGCATTAACAACTCAAAATACTTCATTCACTTTGTATACAACCTTTCTATAGTGTGTCAACAGTCCAAATTCTAATGTTTTGCAAATGAATATAAATCGTCAGCAGTGAGGCTGGGCTGTTACATCACCCCCAGAGAGCTATTATTTAGCATGTACATAATATTTTCATCCTCAAAGAGCTTCATGAGCAGCCATGCATTCATCTCCTAAAGATGCCTCAAGCAAAGCAGGTAAATATTACCATATCTATTTCTAAACATGAAAGACCAGAAGACAGAAAGGGTAGGGAAGCTAAGTGGCTCACCCAAAGGTAATCATGAACAGAAAGTCAGTATCAGAGACATAATTAGAGGCCAAGCACACTTAATTATATCTAGAATACATTTAGAGGAGGAGCCTGAGGCCATGCAAGTCGACATGCTTTTGTCACCATTTCAAATATGAGGTTGTGGTGACCTTTGGAAAAAGCCAGAAAAATAATTTCTGGGTAGTATTATCCCTTTGTGCAGCATGCCTGATCCAAACACCTCTACATTTAATTTCAGAAATATTTCTACCACTCCTTCCAGCATAAAGAACATGCACAGATTCATTCTGAGATATCTCAGCAACTTTTCCCTATCGGGGAGTGGGACTTGTTGACAAAATAAGAACTTGTACTGTCAGCAGTATGGATTGATCAGATCAGTTAATAATGCAGAGCATGCTGGGCTGTACCTGGTAATTTCCTATCCTGAAAGCATAATGTGGGTGTGGATGCCACCTCTAGTGCTCATAATTTGACCACAAGGCTCCATTTTCCCATCCCTGTTCCTTTTATGCTGTCACTTTCATCATGTGCGATCTCTCTCGAAAGTGCAGTCTTTCTTTGAAGCTCACTCTTCCCTGTCTGGCCCACAGGGAAAAAAAACCTCACCCTTTGCTCATGACCTTATGAAATGTGGCTTTGACTGCTGTTTATTGACTGTTCCCCATGATGAGGGGATTCATATTATTCTCTTAACACCATTCTCATCTCTTATCTCTAGTCCCTATTTGCTTCATCACATAAAAATTTTGTAGGAGTGGTACCCTCTTCATAGCCTTTCTGTACAGCAACTGAGCAGAGTTCTACCTCATCTCTCTCAAAATTCACTAAACAATACTTTAAACTTTTTCTATGTTATCTCAAATCACATCTGTGCATTCACATTGCTCTTCTCTCCTTTCTACACCCACTTTTCTACAGAACAGCTTAAAAAAGTCTTAGTTTCTCCTTTCAGTCTCATTCGTACATCCAAACCCTCTGCATTCCAACAAAACTTCCATCTCAGTACTATTTCCCTGCTCACTACACACCAAGGATATTAGCATAATTGAGCAGCTCAGATGACTGATACCAGGTGAAGACTTGGGGTTTTGAAAAAGCTTCACCCTACTCTGTGTTGCCTGAATCCCAGCCCATCCTCCTCCACTTCCATATGATCAACTCCTTGATGATTTGCATTCTTGGATTTTATTTATATCAAACAATGTAAGCTGGACTGTTGATGATCTAGAGCAGAATGCTTGCCTTACTTATTTTTCTGGCACAATGATTGACCACACAAATCACATTCTTTATAATTCTGTTCCTTTAATTTACCATTCAAAGGTGGTAGAGTCCAGACCATCCAGTGAACTGAGAGAAGAATGGATCTCCTTGCCTTGTGGACAAATATATAGACCTTAGATCTTTTCCACAGGCAAGAAATGCAAGGATTACCAAGCTATGCCAGTTTACTTATTCACATAAAAACATAATATTTCAGGTTCTATTTCTTCATTTTTTTTCTGTGTTTGTAGTCAGCACATGTACAACAGTGGACAAATTTACAGTTAACCTCTTTAATCCTTAGCAAGCCCATTTAAATTAATTTATGCTGGAGAGTTTGTGGAAAAAAATTACAAGGAAGAAGCAAGTTTAAAGGGGTGAATTCTCTAGTCTTCAGAAGCACTCTGGTTTTGTTTGTTCTTCCTTTATTGTACAACTTTTTCTTTTTTAGTTAATGAAGAATAGTGCAGACTGGAAAGCTGAGCTTATCTTCACTTTCAATGAAGAAACCTTGTCAGTAGAATTTCTTGATGATTGAAAGAAGTGAGCCCACAGAGACCAACTGGTGGGATTCTTTTCTGAGATTAATCTTTTCTGCTTGCAGATATTTGCAACAGTTAAAGGAGTTCAGTGTTGAGAGCCAGTCTGAATGGCTGAAAACCACTTTTCAACCATTCAGAAGGATACAGAAGACGGTATCTCTAGTATTGTAAATCAATGTATCACTCTCGACTTCAAAGGAACTAAGATGTTTCACACCAGATGAAAACCCAATCCCATCGGAATTTCCTGTTGTGGCAGAGTTTGGTTGCTGTTGTGTGTCTGGGTTCAGCTGATCTGGATCAAAAAAGTTCCTAGTCCCAGCTGCTTCTCACTGTACTCTCTAAAGGTTAACCCCCCTGTTTCCCATGTTTCCCTTCTGATATGTGTACATAATTGTTCTCTAACCCAATTCAATCAAAATTAAACAGGTTAGGAAAAAAACCTACTATTTGAAGTGTGTGAGCTAACCTGGATCATTTTGACTGATCTGGGTCAGGGAGTGATTATACGTGCCATTCTAGCAGCTAAGTGAAAAGGAAGGGAGACAATCTATTTGCTTGGCTTAGTAACAGTCAAAACAAGCCATAGGACTACAGCTTTATGTGATTTATTCATGGACTGCTTTTGGATGGTATAAACTGGCATGTGGTCTAAGAGATGTCTCACTGTGCACAGCAACCCTCCATTTGATGTGGTTTCTGCATAACTGAAATGCCCTAACAAATCCTCTTGAAACCATAATGAGGAGGTCAAGTGAGCATTTCAGGTCTCCCAACATGCTGATGCCTTGGGAAGTTCTGCCACACACACTAAATACTGGCAAAACCCTGCAACCGAAATGGTTTAGAACAGTGCTGAGGGAGATTAGGGCAACAGCTAACACGTATGTCTTTTGAAATCAGCCGGATGGGTTTTTTTTCTGGCAGATAGATGCAGCCCTCTTCTATTTACTCTGAAGAGGAGAAAAAGATTTGCTATCACCATCAACACGCAAATGTTACTGCACCCTGTCTAACAGATTTAAGTATTCTTCAAGTGAAGACATTTAATGTTGACATTTGGGCTTAACAGTCTGTCAACAGCCCATTTTATGTAACAAGCCTGTACTCTGCCTGACCTTTTGTTGAGCAGAAAGGAAAACCATAGCAGACTCTGCATGGCCTTGGATGTGTGCTTTTGGGATGCACAGAAAGCTCAGCCTTTCCACTACTGGGACTAGTAGTATTTACTCTGAAGCTTATTCCATTCTTGGAAGAAAAACAAACCAATAAACCTCAATCAAGTTCGCAGTCCTTCTTAAATTCAGCACCTCTTCAGAAATGAGGGTTAACCCCAGCTGATGATGATTTGCATGGGTGCAGCTCTGCCAGGAGCAGACACACTGCATGCTGTACCCACTGTGCAGTGAGTTGTTAATCTTTCCTGCAGGAAAAGGCTGGACAGCTGGAGGCAGTAACCTCTTTTGCCATTGTAGTTAAATCCATCAGAGACTGTGAATCAGAGCTCATATTATTTTCCACATGAGTGTTCATCATTTATGCTCTGATGAAATGACGTATTCAACAGAAAACAAAATGAAGTGCTGAAACCATTAAATTCTTTAATAGCAGGAGACACTGCAAGTTTTTGTCATTAATCTGCCATAATTGGGAACTACTGTTAATGTCTTTCATTGTACATAATATTGAACTGTTATTACTGAAAATGCTGAAAATATCATGGCATGATATGGTGGGATGCACAATTTCATCTACACCCAATTTTGCATTCCTGATAGTGTGGTGGATTAATGTAGAATTAACACAAACATAAAGCAATATGATGTGAAATTAAATCTTAACTTAGAGAATTGTCTTGGACTTTTTCCTGAAAATAAACTTTTCAAAATACACAAGGTGTGAAGAGAAAATCACCTATTTAACCAATGCAAAAACAAAGCCTGGGTTTAACTCCAAATTGAGATGAAGTCAGATTTCAAAGCTAATCACAAACCAAAACTTTGGAGTTTCAGCTGCACTTCAAATCACAGAAGAAAAGTGATGGAAAATGTGATATGTTTAAATGGAAAGAGGATATGGTTTTCAGGTTACCTGATTTTAGGCCATACAAGCTGGACAGACTTGTCTATCTCTGTCACTACAAACAATTTATTTAGACAGTCAAGAACACCAACATAATAAAGAAAAGTTGTATTTGAAATTTAAGTATACATCTATAGTATGTTTACTGTCTGTAAGATAGACAGTAAAAGATAAGCTTACTTCTTTGTAGAGCAGAACCTGTTTTATTTAACAGGAAAATGCAAAACATATCCTGATTTGCACAAAGATTTAAAAAATAAGATTTTTAAAAAAATCCAGTATGAAGAAAATGCCAACCTCCCTCTCCAACATTTTTCATGATTTCTGAAAAAACCCTCCACCACACACCACTTAGAAACAAATCTATGTATCCCTCTCTACATATAGGGTGGAATTGAAAAGCCAAGAAATCTGACTTCCCCTTTTTTTCCCTCACCAACAGAAGTGATGCAACTGGCTCCTTTTGGAGCCATGATATTCAAACTCTCCCCCAACCCATAAGAAATAGACAAAGGAGATGTAGGGAAGGCACGGAGGTTTCTCTTTTTCCCATTAAGCCTGCTCGTGGGTTACCAAGTGGAAGACACTTTTCAGCTCTCTTTTATTACTGGGTAAAAGCACAAGAGGCAAGGTCCTGCCAGACTGAAAGTTGTGATTTCACTTTTCTGCGATGAAAAAATTGGTGACTATGCAAGAGAATGAAGATTTTTTTGTTAACCCTATTACAACTGATTTTTCATATGTGTCACAAGAAATGGGACTAGTAAATAGTGTGAGGAGAGGAAACAAAGTGAGCACAATCTCATGGTTATTTGAAATGGTGCACATCTTGATAGTTCCTTTCAAGCTGATCTTTTAATGGTAAATTCAATTTTCTTCTTGCAGGCAGAGTAGCATTAGGCATATGCTATCTTCTATTTTATGGCAAGATCTGTTTCATTCCACAAGAAAATATGACCGTTCACAAATCCTGTAAAATCACATTCAAGCANTGCAAGAGAATGAAGATTTTTTTGTTAACCCTATTACAACTGATTTTTCATATGTGTCACAAGAAATGGGACTAGTAAATAGTGTGAGGAGAAGAAACAAAGAGAGCACAATCTCATGGTTATTTGAAATTATGCACATCTTGATAGTTCCTTTCAAGCTGATCTTTTAATGGTAAATTCAATTTTCTTCTTGCAGGCAGAGTAGCATTAGGCATATGCTATCTTCTATTTTATGGCAAGATCTGTTTCATTCCACAAGAAAATATGACCGTTCACAAATCCTGTAAAATCACATTCAAGCACAGAACCTAGCAGCTACAGCAAAACTCTGGGATATTTTTATTTGTCATCTTTATTTATGGAAGCCTTTGCTATTCTTGGCACTGTACAAAACAGAAAAAGACAGAAATCTTCTCTTTCCTATGGAGTGTACAACCTGTGGTTTATGCTGTGCAATTTAAGACCAGTCTGAGTTAAGTAAGAGTAGTGAAGAACTGCACTGTGTCCTGGAGTGGGAGCATGACAGCTATTGCTCTTGTTGCAAAGATAAAGTTTGAACATCTGATATGCTAAGCCAGCTTTGCTCTTTTCTTTGATGCAGTACCATGCCCAGGAAAGCTGTAAAAATGTGGGATGCAGCAGATCATTGAGTGAGAAGCAAAGCTACCTGAGGCACAGGTTTTATNTTCTATTTTATGGCAAGATCTGTTACATTCCACAAGAAAATATGACCATTCACAAATAATTATCCTGTAAAATCAAATTCAAGCGCAGAACCTAGCAGCTACAGCAAAACTCTGNTGTGGGATGGAGCAGATCTTTGAGTGAGAAGCAAAGCTACCTGAGGCACAGGTTTTATGGCCAGTTGTTGAGAGCAACAGATGGGTAGTCTTGTAAAATGGTCAAGATTTTGTCTACTGTGTCCAGGGCAGTCTATGTTTGGTGCTGCTGGTACTATTACTCAGAAGGGGGTCAAGATGGGTGAAGTAATAGTTGCTGCAATGTGAAGCAAGTCTCATGTAACACCTTTTGCCACTCATTCCAGCAGCAACTGTGGCCTGTCTCTGGCCTCCTACCTTCTGAACATTAAAACTTATATTTTCCTAAGATGGCCCAGAAATGGAGAGATCTTTATATACCTGTACAATTTAGGCAGTGCTGTGTAGACAGCTCCACACCAGGGCTAGATAAACAAATATATTTAAATAGGACCAGGCACTGTCTTACAGATATATTATCTTAGCTTCCAGAAGCATAAATTAATCGTTTTTCCACTGGGGCAGGTTGGGATGATGCATCATTCTGACATGGCTATAACCCTGGCAGTTTTTGAGTCAGTTCATTTGCAGACAGTTTGGATATGCTGCACTGCCTGATGTGGAATTATCCTTTGTGATCTCCCTGCCCTCCCAGCCTCAGCACCCGAGTAATGACCCACCCCAGGCAGGTCCTAATTTTGCTAGAGCAGTCCAGACAATGAATATACTGAGTAAGCAGATGGTGAATCCAACTCAGAATGGTTTCGATGTCATTTTATGATTAAAAACTGTGTAATGAGCATAATTTTTGACACAGGCTACTCCAAGTAGGCATTTGTAAAACCAAATATAAGGGGAAGATGTAATGCATGTGGGTGGTCATTAGGCTGCAGCTATAGGTAACCTTGGACAATATGGGAAGACAGAGTGGGGACCATGTGTCACTTACAATTAGCGTCAAACAGTGGAAGAGTAGGCAGTGATACAGGATTTGCACACAGAGTGAGGAGTCTGCTGAGTATTCAGAACAGGTCTGAATGTGAGCAGAAAGGCTCAAATTAGTTAGTGTAGGAATTTAGGTCTTTTAAGGAGAGAGAGAGGAGATCTGCCCCTGGTGAGAATGCTACTATGATTTGTCCAATCTACCAGAGATTGTTTGGTCACACACTCCCTGGATTTGTTTGCTGGGAAAGTAGACAACAGAAAAGATGTCAAAATAATTTTATATATGTTACTTTTCCCTAAAAGATAGAAGGTTAAGTAATTTTTGATAGTTTTTTGGCAAAAAAATTCACAGAGAGAGAAGAAATAGTCTTGTTCTGCATATTTAGTATCTTTGTTTCCATTCTTCCAGTTAGAGAAATAGAGGAATAAAGAGGTAAAACAGAGCTCTTCCACAATCATCCCACCCTTGCTGGCACAGATCACATTCCCAGCCATACATTGGGGAGCTGCAGCAGCAGCATGTGTGTTCTCACTACCTCTTCTGCTCGGCTTTCTGCAGCAAGGCATCAGCCTCCTCTCCCAGCCAAGAAGTAGAAGCCATCAGTTACTCAACTGGAAGGGAAAATTTGAAGTTACACTGTTACTAGTGTTTTAACTGCAGTGTATTGACTGCATGGGAAACAGGTTGATTCTCCCCTGCAGCAAGAGAGAGCACAGGAAGATACTCTTGTCATTTTGAGCTGGTCCCACACATACAGCTATATATCCCACACTATGTATTGCACAGAAAAAGTTGTTCAGCAGCTATCTAGCTCCTGTTTTATACAGAAGTTTATCAACTGTTTACCCATTGTTCTTTCAGGAGCTGTGTAAGGGGAAACTGGATCAACAGTAATGGTTCACACTACACATATGTATGTGTACAGGCTGATACATATCTCGCCATAGCCTCATGAAATTTTAGTGTATTTATAGGAAGTCATAGTCAATACAAACAATAGAGTCCCATGTTTCAGTCGCTGTGAGGACATGCCAACTTTTTACACATGACAAGGTATTATAGCAAAGAGAAATTCTGTCTCAGTTCCTAGATTGTCCAATGACTCAGAGTACCTAAACTGGAAACTCAGAACCTCAGCTTTTTCGGAATGTTGAAATTCAGCCCAAACTGACATAGCCAAAATCTCTAAGAAGTTTTCAAAATGTTCTTGGTCTTTATTTTCTCTGCTTTCAGAATGTTTTGATAAATGTCCTCTCATGTAGGTGCCCTTCATGATCCTCTCCACAATGAGCACAGCTGAAGTAGATATTATTCAAACAAATGCGTAATTAGTATCATTTACTACTCTTTGGGCTGCCCATGTATCTATATCTCATTCATCAGTGGCTCATCCATAGATGTTCNTGAGCACAGCTGAAGTAGATATTATTCAAACAAATGCATAATTAGTATCATTTACTACTCCTTGGGCTGCCCTATGTAGCTATATCTCATTCATCAGGGGCTCATCCATAGATGTTTTATATTTCCCTAGCCTTAAGAGCTTTCAAACCTACAGAGCCCAGTTCCAAGAGAAGGACCATGAGGCTACCATCAGCTTTCATCCTTTTTTATTTGAAGCGAGACTATTAAAGAAAAAAATATGTAAATTTCAGGATGAGAGAAGATATGGAGTCAAATTCCATACAGTTTGCTTAATTTAAAAAAATTCAATAAATCAGGGAAACAAACAAGATTATTTAAGGAATTTTGATGTTAAAAATTCATTAGTATATGTAAAAATCATACTATCATTAATTATGTAACTGTCTCAGAGATGCTGGATTTTTCTTCATATAATGAAATTCAATAAATCAGAGAAACAAACAAGCTAATTTAAGGAATTTTGATGTTGAAAATTCAATAATATATGTAAATAATCATACTACCATTAATTATGTAACTGTCTCAGATGCTGTTTTACAGCAGCAGATATGCNAGAGATGCTGATTACTTTCATGTATTTTTTTCTCTTTCATATTGTACATACTACAGAAATTCACTACAGAAATTATTATTAAATCATATGCTGATGAATGAGCACAAAACTATTAATGGCACATAATTTACACTGTACATGTCCACTGGAGTATTTAGCAATCCATGCAGATCTTATAGTATGCCCTATGTGCTTTGATTTTCCCTGTTAGATGATTGAAAAATATTCATGAAGAGATTTCTCTAATGAGCTCTGTTCAAGCATAAAATAGGCCATTCCTTTTATAATTTAAGTGTGATTTTTGGAATATAAATATCCTCTAATTCCCTATAGGTGCCAACTTCAAATAGGGGTTTTGTCTTAACACAGATTTCAGGATCTTTGAAGGGTCTTTGAAGTTTATAATTGGGTCTAAGCAGAAATGTGATGTCATTCACTCAAACATTGGCATTTGCACTGCTTATGTTTGGTAGAAAACACACTTTTTTTGTATTTAGGTATATCCCCGGATTTCTTTGCATAAATACTTAGGTAGAAAGCTGAGAGAATATTCACATTATAAAATCAGTACAATACCCTCTGGACCTGACCCTCTGGACAGTTAATCCCGGATCCCATTCATAGACTTACATCAGACTTACTCTTTCTTTTTTCCATTAAATTATTAGGGAGGAAGCTTTTTTGTGCTTTAATTTATTCTGTTTTCATTTGCAAGGCAGTGAGAATTCTTAAATAGTGAAATAGGCAGCTTTTAAGAATATGCATAAAGGCCAAATATTATGAAAACCAAAATAGTGTTTTCTCATCTACGCAGGTGAAAAACACAGAGTGGAAGTGCCCTCCAAATTAACAAATGCGTTGCTGTCGTGTGTGTCTGAAGGCTGTTAGAAGTAAGAGCCTTTGTACCATGTCCTGAGAGTGTAACAGATCTGAACTTCTGCCCTCCTGGGGAGGTAAGCCTAGCTGAGGACATCACTTGTCAGAAGTGGCATTTCTGAGCTGGATGAGCTCACTGTGATTTGTTGCCCCTTGCAGAGTCGAACAGTGGCAGACCAGGAGCATTCTGCTTCAATGAAGTTAAATAGTTAGTTATGTGGTGAAGTGAGGGTACTCTAGGTCCTTTCCTTTCCTATTTCCTCTATAGTCATGAACAATTCCTAGCTGATGTTAAATTGAAAACTCACTTTAACTTCAAGTTCCACCACAGATATTCAACTAGACTTCAAGCTGTGTTACTGCACTCATCACTGCTTTGGCTTTCCTAAATAGAGACAAAGGAACCTTCACATGTTGTCAAAATAAATTAAAAAAAAAAAAATTGGCCAAACAAAAACCAGACACAAAGACTGAACTTTGGCACAGAAATTTGGTAGATGTGACACTGAGTGATGGTGCATTATAAGCAAAAAACCCCAAACCAGAACAAATAACACTTTGTAACCTGCTGTGTCTATCAGGGATAAGCATAGACCAAGGGTCCCATAAGAAATCGACTGTAGTTTTGGAATGAGTGGAGGGTAGATATATTGTCCACTCTAGCTACCAAGACACCTAATAGTTCTAAAGAGAGTCAGGTTTCAGAATAAGGATTGCTCTTGAGGGACAGGCATGTAAGGGCTCTGTTCCCCTAGGAGTACTCCAAGCATTAGGTTAT
>VZTR01033399.1:54588-66963 GCA_013400775.1 Chaetops frenatus | reverse complement strand
TTTGTTAATAAACTATTTTTATCTTTGAAGTTTAGGCCTGTTTTGCATTTCTCTTAATCCTTATTCTCATAAAACCACTACACTACACCCTCGCCTGGTGTGAGCAGGCGAGCAGGTGAATGTGAAACCGCTACACTTGCATACAAGAAAAAAAAATTTGTGTAATACTTCACTCCAGCTCCACCTTCCTGTTTGAATTAGCCTGCACATTGTCTGGAGCAAGGATTAAGGTCCTGAATAATCTTTTACCCCCCACTATCATACCTGAGTAAATCTGCTGTTATACTAAAAGTATAGCACTGATGAACATTTGAATCATTTTGTTTCCCTTTCCCAGTTTTTGCCAACTGCAAATTATCAATGATGTTAGAAATGACTAATAATCAGTATGTAGTAAGTAATGCAGTGACATTTAAATGTGATACTGAAGGACCATGAAGGAAATGAGTTTTGATTGTTACCACGTTATAGTTATGTTCTCCTGTAATGTGATTTTTATAACGGGAAATAAAAAGCATTTTCTACAAATGTAACAACTGCTGCCACTAGAATTGATGTTCAAATCTACACAGAGCTACCTCTAGGGGGAGAAGGAAAACAAAACCTTCTTCCCTAGAGTCTCTAATGGAAGTCTGATTCTGAAATTNAATATGTGCTGTTAAATTATATTTCAATTACCCACCTCTGTGTCTTTATCTTCTAATAGATCTTTCCAGAAAGCAGATTTATCTAGATATGTCTGTTTTTAGAGTTAACTAGTGTTTTGAAAGAGAGTGTAGACCTTCAGGGATGGATGTGACACTTCTCTCCATATCTTGCATACAAGAAAAAAGTTTGTGTAATACTTCACTCCAGCTCCACCTTCCTGTTTGAATTAGCCTGCACATTGTCTGGAGCAAGGATTAAGGTCCTGAATAATCTTTTACCCCCCACTATCATACCTGAGTAAATCTGCTGTTATACTAAAAGTATAGCACTGATGAACATTTGAATCATTTTGTTTCCCTTTCCCAGTTTTTGCCAACTGCAAATTATCAATGATGTTAGAAATGACTAATAATCAGTATGTAGTAAGTAATGCAGTGACATTTAAATGTGATACTGAAGGACCATGAAGGAAATGAGTTTTGATTGTTACCACGTTATAGTTNCCGCTACACTTGCATACAAGAAAAAAAAATTTGTGTAATACTTCACTCCAGCTCCACCTTCCTGTTTGAATTAGCCTGCACATTGTCTGGAGCAAGGATTAAGGTCCTGAATAATCTTTTACCCCCCACTATCATACCTGAGTAAATCTGCTGTTATACTAAAAGTATAGCACTGATGAACATTTGAATCATTTTGTTTCCCTTTCCCAGTTTTTGCCAACTGCAAATTATCAATGATGTTAGAAATGACTAATAATCAGTATGTAGTAAGTAATGCAGTGACATTTAAATGTGATACTGAAGGACCATGAAGGAAATGAGTTTTGATTGTTACCACGTTATAGTTATGTTCTCCTGTAATGTGATTTTTATAACGGGAAATAAAAAGCATTTTCTACAAATGTAACAACTGCTGCCACTAGAATTGATGTTCAAATCTACACAGAGCTACCTCTAGGGGGAGAAGGAAAACAAAACCTTCTTCCCTAGAGTCTCTAATGGAAGTCTGATTCTGAAATTTTTACAACATCAATCACCTTACACAACATATTTTCTGGTTTTATTCTGTCCTGATTGCAGTTCTGAATAAGTGAGATTGGTTTGGTGTTGAACTCATAAACCAGAATTTATACTTTTCTGCCTAGATAACTTGGGAGTGTTAAGTATCAAAGTCTACCAACATATTTTCATGGGTCAGTGTGGAATGTTGTCATCACAGACAATTGCAACCTGGGAATAAGGCCTTTAATTAGGTAACATATCAGTGTTCAACATAAGTAATGAGTATTCTTAAGCTTTCTTGATATGAAGAGAATGAAGTATTTTGCTATTTCTTACCCGAGACTCCCACTCTGGGTTTATCATTGAGCACACCACAATAGCTGAAAGTAAGCAGATACAAAATTCTACAGTGTTCCCAAAAAATAAATATATTCCACGTATTGCAATCATACACAGATCTAGAAAAAATAATAACACATCTGTCAGAATTCCTCCACTTGGGTTGCCTTCTCTTCAACACCCATTCAATGTGCTTCAGTGTCCCCTGAGAAATCCAGGCTCTCATGATCAATGTGCAGGCTCCCACCACACTCATGGTCTCTTTCTCACTCTCAAGCAAGGAGTTGAATTTCTTCCCTGGATTCTCTCACCTGCTGTGACTGACTACATGAGTGAAGTTTAGTGATGTGGTATAAACTTTGGGGATTGAACATTTGCTAATGGCAAACCCACCTGAAGCATATCTGGCTGCACTATGAGGGGTTTTATAAAAGCATCTTATTAATCACTTCAGTGGGAACTGCAAAACCTGAAATAGAGAAAGAAATTAAATACATGTAGTTCACGCTGCATGAGGATGATTTTGGATAAAACAGTAGACATATATTTGTGTTGTAAGAATTCCTGTCCTTTCCCTGCTCTCCAGTATTCCTCTGTCGGTGTTCTCTTTTTCACAATTTTTCATTTATGGTAGTTATCAACAGCAGGTGTTCTGCCCTTGAATAAATCCAGAAGTCTTAGAGGATGGTTTGCTGCAGAACAGTTGGAGAAAAATATTTTTCTCTTTAATTCATCTATCTCAGGCCAACAAGTTTTCTTTTACCTGTATCACTGACCCTTTGGATACTGTTCTGCTACATAAGCTGAAAAAATCCCCATATTCAAGCCAAGGTTCAGTTTGGACATGGCACACATGGGTAGACCCAAATTCACATCAGTGTTATAATCTGCATTTAGACATATTCCACAGGTTTGTATGTGTAGATTAGCATATGGTAATAACTTTTAGATACCTTAACCCAGTAGTTTCTTCTGAATAATTAAGTTGGTGTTTTCATTACAATAAACATAGAAAATGATTGTTTTCTTATTTATTGCAAAATTTACCACAAGACCTCCTGAGAACAATATTCCATTTATTGCTTTTAGAAACAGTAAGGAAGTGTAGCCCTGTTACCTGCTTTTCCAAGAGTTTTCATAATACACCAACATTCATACTAACACCTTTGCTATCAACCACCACTATATGTTTTTTCATATACATAAGCATCTTCTGTCTGTTTCTGTGATAAATAACACTTTCTTTTAAGAAATTAATAATGTGAATTATTAATAATTCTGTGCTGGTTTTAGAATATCTGTTGAAAGATAATGTGCTCTTGCAGATGGTAGCAGTCATTTATTTATTTCACCTGGGGCTGGTGAATACTTAAATATATTTCAAATTCTCAAAAAGTGTACCCTTTCTCATATTTAAGTCAATGAACTAAGTATTTATTGCCTTTTTTATTTAATATATTCACATAGTAAGAGATCAGGTTGGAAAGGGTGTCTGGAGGTCATCTGGTCCAACTTCCCTGCTCAAGCAGGGTCACCTAGAGAAGGTTGCCCAGGACTTGGTCCAGATGGCTTTTGAACATCTCCAAGGAGGGAGATTCTACAACTGCTCTGGGCAACCTGTGCCCAGTGCTCAGTCATGGAGCACTGGATGCCCAGGTCCTTTTTTGCAAAGTTATCTTCCATTTAGGGCTTCCAGCATGTGCTGGTGCCTAAGTTCATTCTGAGGCAACTGAAACCCCACTGCCCATTCATTTAGATTAGGTCACAGGCAGGCACAGATAGGGCTGTGTGTTTCTAACTCATTATAGATTCACTTTCCAAGCATGGGAATCTTTTTCTATTTCTTCATTTCAATTTACCACAGTTTAAAAATATTCTACTATCAGAAAATAAGAATTGCAATTGTTACCTTTGCCACCATTTTGTATCAAACTGTTTCCTGAATTATAATTACTTCACATATTAGACAGCAAATTTGTCACAGGTATTAGAGCACTATAGTTGAATTGCTCTGGGAGTCATCTGGGAGGAATGAGAAAAATCATAAAAATAACAGGGTTTCATGTGTTCCTATTTATACATCAAATATCGTCAGCTTCTCTTTCAGAAAATGCATGCTGACTTCTTATTGGCTTCTACTGATGTTACTAAAAAAAATGTAGTGGGAGATTTTTAAGGGTTTTTTAATGTTCTTACTTAATCTTCCACATTATTATACTTTACTTCAAAACTGGTTCAGAACAGAAGATATGCACATACTAAGGAAATATAATCTCATTGGCAGGAAGGATTTACAGCATCATATGTGGTAGTTTTATACTAAAGGGTAACTAGAGGCAAGTTGAAAACTGTCATTTAACATCTATTTTTTAGTAAACATGCCTATTCTCTATGATGAAAGGCAGTCCAGCTATTAGAAACACAATATAAAAATAGGTCAGTGGTGGATTACTGTGATGCTGTGGAGAGCAGGGGTTTGTAAATGTCAGTCTTTACGGGTCCTAGAAGGTAACATGGGAGTGATTTTATGAGCCAAACTGGATACACAGGGTCTCTCAATTCATTGTTTTATAGTAAACATACCCCAGAAACAGCAGAAATTAACTTGGCTAAAGTCTACATGAATGTAATGTAATGGCAGCTTCTTTCACTGTTAGTTTCCACTGGTGTTGGCTGAATCCAGGTGCAAGAACTAAACAAAGATGCATATGCATTATTATGCATATTCATTAAAAATGTCAGATTAAAGATGCTATGCCTAGTTTCTCTTTTATTTATTTCTCACTGGATAAAGTTTCAAACAAGAGTGATCAGCTAAACCATGTATTTCTAATGAAGTATTAGCAAATTCATGTATGTTTTTCTCCTTGTGAAGAAAACTATTTCAATGTTTTATTCATTCAGCCTGGGCAAGAAAGGAACATCACTTGATAAGCATGTTCTAGCATTGTTCAGATTTGGCATGTTCCTGCCAGCAGTCTACATATAAAATTATTTACAAGAAGTTTCTGATGCATAGATTTGAATTGCAAAAAGCTTTCATTTTTAAATTTAAAATATAAAAAAAGCTCATAAATCATTTTTGGGTGATTTGACTATGAGAAAAAGCTAAAGTAACCAAATTGTTACCTGAGGAGTACCTAATTAGGTTTATCTGAGATAATTTTATAAGTAATTCTCAGTAGGAATGCAGCTCACTTTTTGTAGATATCACAGGCAGTTGCAGGAAAAAGTCAGTAGTTTCAGATAGTTAAATGATGACATTGATTGGTTTGCTAGCCAAGTACAAGCGTACAAATAAAACTAAAGTCTTGTTGATCCGTTTGCTATGAGGATGATCGTTTTTAAAGAAGTCCATGTTTGTATTAAAAGGTGAATAATTACTTATAAGGTCTGTTGGAAGGACAGGGTTAAAATCAGAAGACCTGATGAGGAGGAGGGAATCGTTCTGCTCAAAGTGCCATTGCAGCTGGGAATGCTAAAAAAGTTGGTGTAAGAAAGCAGCATTTCTTATGCCTCCTGTTTGGAGGAGAAAAAAATCCTGTGGAGAGATAATACACTCTGGCAGAACATGTTTCAAGCCTATTGCTGTGGTGAGGCAGCAACAAGACCCCCCACGCTGCCCTCCAAGGGGAACTGAGGGGAAGAGAACCTGTGTCCCCCTTGTATGGTTCTGCCACCTAAAGAAGGTAATAAAATACCTTCTGTTTTAGCAAGGTAATGAAATAAATCTACTCTTTGCATTTTGGCTGTGGTTTGATGGTTACCCTCTGGTACTGTATGTGTTGACTCACACAGGACTCTTTTCCTGCAAGACTATTGCTTTGCCTCTGTAAGCCTGGGCAGGCTATACTGATAAACAGCTCAGCCATAACTTGCCCAAGCATTTTTCTGGTTTTCCTTCTATAGGATGATCAACAGGTTTTCCTGGGTTGGGCTGGTTGTGTTTCAGCGTGTCTTGTGTAAGTCTTATGTAAAATGTGTTTGATTGATTCTTTTTCTCTGACCTGCAAATCTCTCAATACCATAAGATAAACCAGCTGATCAAAATTAGTGTTTCATGTCACAACTTGCATAGCATGACATGTTACAGCTGTGGTATTTTTACAAATTATTTGAAACATTTTACTAGCCACTATTAAAGAAAATATATTTCTTCTTTGAAAACTCTAACACTTTCACCTAGAAATAGAGTTCATTTTTTTCTTAGTAGCTCCTGCAGTGCTGTGTTTCGGATTCAGTATGAGAATAATGTTAATAACACACTGATGTTTTGGTTGTTGCTAAGTATTTACCCTAAGTACAGTTTCCTGTGCTTTGCCAGTGAGGAGCTGCACAAGAATCTGGGAGGGAACACGGCCAGGACAGCTGACCTGAAATGGCCAAAGAATTATTCCACACCATAAAACATCATGTCCAGTATATAAATTGGGGGCAATAACGCAGGACCCACAATTTTTCCTTTTTTACTTCTCCTCCTTCCCACTGGAGGAGGAAAGGGTAGTGAACAAACTGGTATTCACTCACCAGCTGGGGTTAAACCATGAAAAAACCCTCACTTTTCTCACTTTTGTGGAATTTATGGATAATTATCCCAACCAATGACAATTTATCATTCCTCTGTAGAAATGTCTCTAAAATCTGTCCAGAATCTGATCATATTTCAGTGCAGTTTCCGTCATGTTTATTGCCCTCCTTTCACCCAATCATAATGTCTTGCTGTAAAATTACAGCAATGTCTGACACTGAATACAGGTAATATTAAGAAAGCATTTAAGTAGTGCTATCTGCCTTTTCAGATTTTTCAGAGAATGAAAAATCCCCATTATTAACTCAAACGAGCACTCACACAGAAATGCACATTCATTTTCAGGGTTCAGAAGAAATTCCAGTAATAGACTTTCCCTATGCATGTGCACTTCAGAACAGTTCCACAGTCAGGAAAGGAGTGACACCAGGGTAACCTCTTTGGTCCAAGCATTCAATATGTTCTTTTAGCTGAGGCCTTGTTATTTTTTTCACAGTGTATCTCAGCATTCATGTAGCATTATTGAATGAATAATAGAAGCTTCCAAGAAGAAATTGAGAATTAACTCTACTAGTTTCAGATATTTAAATATTACATGTGCAGTGTGCACATGTATAGCACACAGGTAGATATCATAAATTATGAATGACAGAATGAATCCTGTCTGTAATATTTAAATATTAATATCACCAAAATAATAAAAATAAATATTTAAATTTAATATTTTAAGTATGTGCTATATACATATACTATAGAGACCACTGAATGAGTCTAAACAGGACTTCAGCTGTTAAATACTTGTACAATTGATACCTTAGGACAGTTTGTTGTCAATACAGAAATACACTATCTGTCTTAATGGTACCTAGTTCTTTCCATTCCTCTTTAAAAACGTGATAAATTACTTCTGAAAATGAGGGTTTATCTCCACTAATTAGAAACATAGCCTAAACATGCTCCTGTTAGCTCTGATTGTCAAGATCTTGGAGGTGAAATAATTTGCTCAAACTTCTGTGCCTAGAGCCGTTTGAGACCCTCTGGTCTGTATGAGAGTACATGTACAGAGCTTGGCAGACGTGGCACAGGATCTATGGGGAACTCCCTGCAGCTGCTGCTGGCAGCTAGGCAGGGCACCTTTGGGCAGCTCAGTGCACAGATGGCATTGTGTCCCCATGTGGAGACAGCAGAACGCACATCTCAGCTTCTACATGTATGTATAAATATGTGAGAAGAACTCATCCTAAATGTGATTGCAGGTTTGAGCCCATCATTTAGTTTTACATCATTTTGTGTTATTTAACACTTGCACAGGGTGAAACCATTGGCTTAGCACACTAAATTGACTGACTGTGGGATTGTAACACCTTGGTGAACCCTGTGGCAGCCTGGATATCATCATGCTCTAATCCTATGGGCTACTTGAATCCACTCAGGAAAAAAAAATATTTAAGGATACTTCTTTAATGGTAAACAACTCCTGGTGTTGTTTACCATTAAAACCACTAAAACTTCTATTGGATACTCTTAGTATGTAGCACCTATATCTTAAGACTGCTACCATAAGGAAAATTTTTTGACCTTTTTTTCTTTCCCTCTCTTTGTCTGTCTGTGCATGTGCATTTTTGCTTTCATTTTTGTTCTTTAATTAAGCAATATTGCTTCCCTTTTCAATTTTCCATGTCTCAAATAGGAGTGTAAGGAGTAACTGAGACATATAAATTGATATGGGCTTCCTGGGCCTGCTTGCAGCCAGCTTTTGTTACAGTCATAAAGTATATGTATATGACATATATTAATAAAAAGACTGGAAGATACATCTGTGAGGTTACATGTGCATCTTCACTTTGAAATGCAACACAGAAGAGAAGAGTTGCTGCACTGTGTCAGGAAAAGAAAGTTCAGCTGAAGACTGCACTGGTCCTCTTGCTTTTTCAGGAATGAACTCTGAATAGTTTGTGCAGCCACTGAATAAAATCCATGGTCACAGGTCCTCACAACTACCACTCCCCTTAATTGTTGTTATCTTCTCCCTTCTCTGTCTCACACAGCTTCTCACCTCACAGCCTACGTTTTTAACTCTGAAAAATAACAAATAAAAATATGTAACCACATTAGCAGAACCAGAAATTATAATTAAGTTGAATAAGGAAAAAAAGCATCTTCTCTATGTCAGTGCATGTGTAATTATTCTCACATACAGTGAAGAGCAAGAAGAGGTAACAATGCCAGAGACTTTATTTTTGGAAAGTGCTTTGTTGGTTTTCACATAGGTTACACCTCTTGAGATTTGGTGGAATTACTTTCTCTCTTCCCTTTCCATTCTGGGTAAGAGTAAAGACTTAAACTCTTTAAAACATACATGCTACAGCAAGTAGGTCAGAGGAATTCTCTGGCTATAGGAGTCCAACTAATAGTTTTCCCCAATTCACTTCCAAAGCTTTTCAATAACCATTGCTGGCTTGTAAATTCTTATTTACCCTGCCCTGCATGTAAAACCTGCAATATTTGTAGACACTCTGATATACTCAGCTTCCTTCCCATCTTGAGTCTCATGCCAGCGATTTTGGTGGAGTCATCCTTGTTTCAGGCCAGTGAATACAAATCAAGCCTTTGTGTACAGGATATTTGAACCAAAATCCATACATGAGAGAAGAGGGCAATGAACAGCATTAACAGCTGATAGCTTTCTAGTACTTTTGCCTTCCCATTGACTGCACTGACAGCAAAGCTGATGAATATCTTGTTAAAGTACACTTCTTGCAAGGCTGGAACGCCCTGGGGTGGGTAGAAATGGAGCTCTGATATTAGACCTGGCCCAGCTATTTCCTCCTACAAACTTGAGTTACAGTCCTAAGCATGGAGATTAAAACCAAAATGTTTTTATTTTGGTGCTTTACCATAATTTACTGAGTTTAGAATTACACATTAACATAATCTTCTTACCCATATTGATGAAGGATTTTCCTGATTCCGAGGTATTCTTCTAACTGAAGATCCTTTTTCCTCTCCTCAGTCTCCCTGCTCTGTTGTCTATTTTAATATAAAATAACAGTAAAATACTGTTTTTGTAAAAAGGCATCTCCAGGATATATGTTAGTTATCTTTTTCTAGTTGCACTTCTTAACTAGCACTTTGATTTGCTAAGCTTAATACAAGCATTCATCTTATCAGCATCTTTATACCCAAAGACTTTTAGAGAGGCAAGGACCTCAATTTTCAAACAAAAGACAGATTTTCATGTCATTGCTTAACACTTCTGCTTACTGACCTCTTACCTGAAGCCTCCATTTAACTTTAAGCCACGAAACCTTCTTTTGGAAATTCTAGTGCCTTCAAGAAAGTTTTACCTGTACAGAGCATCTGAAATAGGATATCTGAATTATTTTCTAAAGGTCTGTTTCCAAAGAATCTGCTTTTTGTACCAGTATCTAAAAAACCATCTATTTTTAACATTAAATTTACCTGCTACAATGCTGAAGTCCCAGGCTCTTTGAGAAATCAGATTTGTTTTCTATAAACAGATTTACAGTGCAAAATTTGGCAAAGGAGAGTTTTAACCCACCATCATGTTTTCTCAACCTAGCCAAATTCTGATCTGCTGTGGGGGGTAGCAGTTTTCCCTGAAATTACTCACCAAAATTACTAGTGAGCCACCAGGCTCACTTAATTCAGTTTTGGTGCATATCCACGAGACAATTACGGAGCTTTTCCAGCACAGAAAGGGAAATACCACCAACATTCGCAGAAAGCCAGAGGCTACGTGGCTTTTGGAGTAGCAGGGAGAAGTTAAATAGACTGGGAGCTGGCTGTAGGAAGAGAGATTGGTTCTTGGATATTGGGATGAAAGGCTCAGAGCTGGCACGAGAAACTATATGTTTGTGGCAAAGGGGTCTATAACAGCCATGAAAGAGCCTTGTGGGTGGCCCACTAAAAAGGGGGGTTACAGCTGGGTCTGAAGGAGGCTGGCAGAAGACAGTTCCTGGCTGTTAAATTTGCCTGCCTGTGTATGCTTGTAGCAAGGCAATGACCTGCAGGGAGTTGTCTGGACAAACTCCACATCTATACCCAGCAGGCATTGGGATGTCTACAGGGCTGAGTGAAGCATGATGATCTTACATTTGTATACACAGAACATGAAAAGAATTTTCCTCAGAGACAAAGACTGAGAAAGGGTACCTTCATTACAATATGATCAAGTGAACATGGAGAATTCTTCAGAAGTGTTTATTTAAACACACCTGTAATCCTCTAGGTATTAATATTGCACAGTGACTATACGCTGTCTTTTCTACTTCTTTACTCACCTTAAAATTCTAAAGTATTTCCCAAAAAAGAAGAAAAGAAAGTGCAAGTTAATCTATTTATTTTTTGCCCTACCCTCTGTGGACCCGGAGAGCAAAACAGAATTATTCTGCTAAATAAATGAGTCAACACAAAGAACTGTTAAAGGATTGGAAACCTTTTCATGTCCTTCCTCCCTTGTTTACTTTGCTCATATGTATGGTAAATATGACTTTATCTTTCCAAACTTTTTATGGATCCTGTTTATTAAACTCTTTTTCCTGGCTTTCTCTAGATTTTCTTCAACATCATCTTTCTTAAAATATGATGGCCCACCTAAATATAGTATTCCAGGTAAGTCCTCACCAGTGGCAGATACAGCAGAACAATGACCTTCCTGACAACACAAAATGGTGTCTGTTTACCGCAGCATGATACAGTTTCATGATTAGCCCATTAAGCCTTCTAACTTCTAGGCCCTTTCTGTTATTGCTACCAATCAGTTAAGGCTCTTTTCTGCATGAAAACACTACAAGCAATATATTAAATTGCACCTTTATTTGAATTATCTTTTTTATATCAAATGATTCTTCAGCTGGTCAAGATCATATTCGGTGAACCTTGCCTCCCATCTTCACTCATTCTGTTTTTAATGAAAGTTCTTTCCAAACTGTCTAAAAACTATTCATCCAAGCTATTAAAAAATAGTGAAGAATACTGAGCACAGGACAGAGCCCTAGGGAGTGTGGCATAATAAGAAATGTTTGACAAATAGCTCTAGAACAGATGTGTGCTTTTAGCTGTGAACCTGCCAAAACCGTCATGTATACATGACTTCCTTGAGAGAAAGTGCCATATGGAAAGATCTCAAAAGCCAAAAGTCAAGACATATCCTGCTGTTGCCCCTTTTTCTGTATGTGACATGATTTTCTTTGGAGAAGAAAGAGACTTCAGTGGATTAATGTTTAATTATTGAAAAATCAGTTGTCTTTTCTCATTGCACAGTTATCCTTTAAATATTTACAAACTATTTTAATCATTTGATTCTGATTCTTCCAGGCTATTGAAATGGCATGTTTTTATAATTGTGTTCTGCCCTTTTCAAAATTGGAAATATCTTTGCCATCAGGTTTCCTTGGATGCCATGATTTCTGGAAGAAAATCACTGCAGGTTTGGGAGTTGCTATAATACACTTCATCAGGAGCTCCCAAATTTGAGAATGACTAAAATATACTCAAAGGATTTGAGCCTAGGTTTTTACATCTGTTTTTCATTTTAATTATTTTAACCATAAAGAAGAACTAATTTTTTGCGATACTTGAAATAAAAAAGACTTTTAATTTCTCTGCTCATTACTTCCTTCCCTTTCTTGGTAAGTACTCAGCTCATCCTTTCATTTTCCTTTAATTGACTCCTAAGATATAATTCGAAGGTTTTCTTCTTGTCTGTTTTCTCTTCTTAGTCAGTTAAAGGATAGCATTCCATTGTATGCTCTGAATCAGATGGGTTTTTAATAACAATTTTTAACAGTAACAATGTGTCTCAACTAGCTCAGCCTCTTGCCTCAATTGCAT
>VZTR01033399.1:8240-27113 GCA_013400775.1 Chaetops frenatus | reverse complement strand
TGTGTACACAAAAAAAAAAAAAAAGAGGGGCAATGATGCATTTTTCAAGCTACAGTGCTTATTTCTCATCATTTTGGATCACTTCAGAAATGGAACAGGCACATAGGGCCTCCATTTACATTTTCCTTCCTTTCCAAGGGATAGTAACTCTGGCCTACATCTATTCCTGCCTTAGAAAAAGGCTAACCTTGCTGTAAACTTTTGTGAGGATGTGTCCCAAGTCATGATCTTGTTACTTACTGGTTGGGTAAGTGAGAAAATTACTTTCGATACACCATTTCCATCATGTTTACTTGCCCAGAACAGAATCTAATGCCAAATGTCAAACAAAAATCAAAGCCCCAATGTTTCCTTTTGTTAAAAATTACTTCTTCTGGTGCAGAACTTGGACACGCGTTGCTCTCCCACTGGGTAAGTTACTACATTGTTTAGGCTATGATCCTGACAAGTTCAAGTCCTAAGGAAACATTTTAAATGTGGTTTTCCTTCTTGAAAATCACAGTATAGATTATACTTGGCATAGCACTCCTGCTGCTACTGTGGTGTCAGAAGCTTTACACTGGCATCAAAAATATGTACAGCACCAGAGACCTGTACCTCAAGAGGATATAGGCATATATCATTGCCAAGAAATCAGGACTTTTATTTAGCCAACTGTAAATCTTGCAGAAAACAAACCAAAACAAAGCTATTAAGTTCTTTTACCTTTTACCAAACTCTCCAACATCAAGACACTGGATGGGATCCTGTGATGGTATGACCAGCATACCATTAGATAACTCATCTCAAGGAAAAGGCTTACCAATATCAGCTGTTTCCTCTGTGTGCCTAGTTAATCTACAGTCCTTTCTTCCACACTTATTTTACATAAAAACAGTGGGTAAAAATAAGCAAATGGTTATTTACCAGGGAAGCACTGCTCTCCCCTTCCCAGCAGGAAATTGCTTGGTTGTATTTTCAATTGTTGACCCTTACATCCAGCTTTGATATGCAGGGNATCCGTGGGGTCCTCACCTCTGCTCGAAACCGTGCCCTGGCGGAATTAAAAAAACAAAGAACCCCCCCAGGAAGGAGAAAAAAAGCTGTTGTCTTTTAAACCACAACAGTATTCAAGGAAAATTTTATGTCCTCTGGACAACTGATCCCTAAACTGTTCATTCTAAAACTAATCAGATCATTACAGCATAGACATTTCACCACCCTGTAACAAAAATCCAAGATAGGTGGAGACAGGGATTGCAGTTCATATAGTGCACAGAGGCAAAGAAAAAATACATACTCATTTTAACGTGTTAATAACATAATTAATAAAAAAATTTTAGCTGTGAAGTGATAGTGGCCTAAAACTGTGATAATGATGAGAAGCAGAAATTTCAGGCAGGGACTGAATTTTCTTTTTCCATAGAATTTGCTATATGTCAAAGATTCTGTTCTACTTTATTCCTCTTTCATTTTCAGTATGAATTTTCATGTACAATTTTATGGTGGATGCTTCAAATTTTATTTTAACGAAGTATATATTATTCATGGACATAAAGATAGATTGGCTTTAAATTTGTGCTTTTTTTGTTTAACTCTAAGTATAACATTTATTAGGAAGGAAGACATAGCATTATAATATCCAACTGTTTAAAGACTGACAAAACATGTCCTTCTTTACACTGGTTTTGTTATATATGTAGTGACAGAACAAAACCCAGCAATCTGGGCTTATGCACAGAAATTGAATTAGAAACAGAATGTAATGTGAATGAGTTTATCACAATCACATTTCTATAAAAGCATTACAAACACTTGCACTTGCCATGTAATTAAATTCATGATTCAGCCTGTTTTGTTAAATCAAGTTCATGTCTACATATGCAAAGATCTGATTCTTTTCCTTTCTTTTTTTAATCTAGAGCAAAGTTAAGATGGAGCCAGTTAAATCCATGCTTACTTATGAAGCAGTACACTAATTCTTTGTTCCTTGTACTTTTTACTTTTTTAATTATATCTTCCTCAGTTTGTAAAATACCCCCTACTCTACTCCAATACCTTAGATTCACTATCGTGATTTTTTTTAATGTACATCATTATTTGCTATACTTAAAAAAGGTAAGATAAGGTGATGAATTATCTTTCTACTGATAAGTTAATGCAGAATCTAATGATAGAGTAATGCAGCCCCTTTATGTTCCCAGGTATGTTTCTCCAATTAATGTTGCTCACTTGTAGTCTAAGTACTAAGCAAGATTTCTTCTCCTTTAAACATCCCTCAAAAACTTGCCTTATTTGGTTTCTTTATATTCAGCCTCACCCCAGTCATATTGCCAGCACATCTCTATGAAAAAAATTCCAGAGATTTCAATTCACTCTGAAGTCAAAACCCCACGCAGGTATAGTTCCATCATTTCTCTAAAATACAAAATATTCTAATTGATTCTGAAATTACTCGTTCGGCAATTCATGCCATAGCTGCTAAAATAGACTTTTTCTGTAATATATACTACTCTTTTTATTTCGCTCCTCCCATCAAACACAGCTTTGCAGGTTTTGTGTTTATAGTCTGAGAACTAAAGATAGGTAATTTGTGTGTTACATTATTTCATTCAGACAAGATCCTTGATAATTCGTGTGTCTTGCCAGAATTCAGAAAGAAGTTGACCATTAGACCAGTACCAGAGTTGTTCTTGCCTCCTTACTCTGTGTGACATGAGAATGATTAGCAAACTAAGACAACCCCTCTCCAGCTGCATGGTTTCAGCATGACCACCGGTAAGTGAGGAGACATCAAACAGACATGGAAATGTGCATCCATGGAAAAAACTTCACAGTAGCTCTGGCTATGACTTTCAAATCAATCTGCAAAGCACAGTCAAATTTTACCCCATGAACAGCCTGGTATCCAAGGCAGGGCTACAAAAGCAACACTTGAAGGCTGCTGTCCTCAGTTGCTTAGGTAGAGTGAGACAAATAAGAGATGTGTTATAAAGGAGAGAAGATATGGGCAGAAATTTCCATGTAAAGGCTGAGGCAAAAGTAATAAGTGAGAGAATTAAGGTGTTTTACTACAAGAAAGAAAAACAAAGCAGGTCGGAGAAAGATCAGAGGTTCACTTATGTTGCTTTGTGAGGGCAAGACATAGAGGAACAACATGAAGCTCTTTGCCATGCACAGCTCCTCTCAAATACTGCAGTAGGAGGGCTGATATACTTTTTGGATACAGAGTGTATTCCATTGCCCTTTTCAATGGATAACAAACCCAACTGAGGCATGTAATTCAGGCATAGATGCACTTCCATTTTGGGCACCTGCCAACAGTGGAAGGGAGCAGAAGAGGAACACCTGCAAGGGGAAAGGTTCTGTCCTTCTAAACAGAGAACATAATTTTTACTTGCCTTCTGCACACTGCACAGCCCTTTGCACCCTGCAGCTTCAAGGGAGCTGAGTACACTGCTATGCAGGACACCACAGCACTGGGGGGCTGCTCACGCTGCAGTAGGGTCTGAATGAAATAAAATCTTCCTCAGGTAAGGAAGACTTGGGTTCAGGGTTTAGAGAAGAAAAAAGAAGAATACTTTGGACTGTTTTCAACGGCAGTGTATGCTGCAGAGAACATGACTAATCGTTGAGGTTCATTGTGGGAAACTGTTACTTGTCACCTCAGTAAAAGGGTAACTGAGTGTCAAGAGGGTTTTTACAAACTTCCTTTCAATGACATGTCTGGGAAGATTAGTGCTTAAGCTAAGCTGGAAAGATGTTACCCTGTTTCATCTGTCTTTCAGAAATAAAATTTTGTTTCCATTTTTATCACAAGATCCAATAAATACATCAAAATCAGTTGAATTTTCTCACATACTGAGGATCAATTCAATATAATCCAGAGCAACACAGTCATAGTCTTCAAGAAAATATGATTCACTCTCTTACCCTCCCTCCCAAATAAAAACAAACGAACAAACAAAAGCAAAAGAAAAACCCCCACTTACCATAGACTTTCTGTTATCTAATCTTCTTCTTTTTAAGGGTCAATTATTCTGTAAAATGTGTCTTAAAAGAACTCTGTCATTTTCAAATTTTGCAGTTGCCATAAGGTTATTTTATATCCCCTCATGAAAGGTCAGGATAGATTCTAAATTGGTATCAATTGTCAAAAATCCATGCGCTTCCATGGAGCTGAATCTATTTACATCAAATGTTTTCCTGGCCTTTTGAGAACAAGATTTAATTGTTATTATTATTATCATTTTAAAGGCTACCAAGACAACAACATTTACAAAATTAGCTTCCTGAAACTTGGGTTTGTAAAAACAAAGCACCCTACTTTCTCTTTAATAATTTTCTAATTAAATCCACATGGAGATAATTGCCACTTTAAGAATAATTGGGTATATATTCTTGTTCTTGGAAGCATGAAAATTTTTCAGCAAATACAATGGCATGAAATGTCATTTATAACAAGCTCAATGGTCCTCACAACTAATGGGGACATTATATCATAGGAAAGAGTCCATAATGCTCCTCCAGCAGTGAATAAAAGAAACAAACCTATTAATATATACACAAAAATTATCCTCAAGCTAAACCTTTGCCTCATGCTCAGTGCCTGAATTTGCTGCTATGCCCACATTGAAAGGAACGGAATTCAGAGTCACATCACAACAGCCATGTTTTATCCAGAACTGGTCAGGAGCATGTATGGCTGTTCCTTGGCTCCTACACATAGAGATTTTGGGACTTACCCCCACACTGCAGCCTCATGGTGTGCAGTGCCATTTACTCTGTCCAGTACTGACAGAACATGGAGCTCTCTCCATGTCCCCTGTGAAGTGAGGAGACCCTTGCTGCCATGGCAGGGTTCCTCCTGATGACAAACAAGTGTCTTGCTCTTGGGTTGAGTTCAATGTCTGCTCCTGCCCAAAAGCAGGACAAATTAACACTGGTCTGCAATTGCAGGTGCTCACTTTTATACAGACTACCAGTTTCCAGGCAACACAGTGACCCTTTTTGTTCTGAGGTATTGCTTTGTTAGGTGTAATTGTATATACTGTCTCCACTTTAATCAGAGACACCTAGTAAATTATACAGGGAAGCATTTCACAGAGAACACTGGCAGCCTGAGAAACTCCAGCTGTTACTGAGCCATATTTATTATTCATATGCCATCCCCATTTTCTGCAGGGGGCACTTCACATTGCAACAAAGCAGAAAGTAAAGATGCTATCAGCTGACAACTTGCAACTCTGGATATAAAAGTTTAATTGTTCAATCCCATGCCCTTCAGAGAGGTTGCTCTTCACTTAGTGGTGTTTTTGCTGCCTATTGAATAGTTCACAGTACAGGATTAAATGAACACAAAAATTATCTACCTAATAATTGGCTACAATTTCCTAATGGATATCATTATATCTACAGAGTAAATTCTCCCCTGTTCTACAGAAGAACATAAGTATACAAGGTCGAGAAAAGTGTTACTTCCCATTGACAGCCAAAAGCATGTACCCATGTGTGTGATCCAGTTGTGTTGTTAATTGAGGGTATTGGCAGGAGAAACAGGAGATCACTACAGCTCATTGCTATTTTTGTACATGCAGAAAATGTGGAGAGGAACAATAACAAAAAGGTAGAAGAATGAGAAGATAAAAAAATCAAATTCCCTTTTCTTTCATTCTCATCTCCAGCTGACTTCTGCTCTGGGTGCTGTGGTACTAGAGAAAAGCTTGAAAGCCCAGCGACAGATCAACCCATCTGCCCACAACCCCCTGACATTACAGGTTTTAAACAGAATAATAGATAGACTGAAAGATGTGCCCAGGTGACATCCAGCCTGTTTGATTTCATGGCACAGCATATTGAATGAACATTCCCAGCCCAGTTAGACAAATCATCTCTGATATTTCTCTAGGATATGCTTTATTGAAAACTGCACTTTTCAAAGATTACACTTTTGGTGACGTCTTTTTACCCACTGATAAGAGCTTTGCAGTCCAGGTAAGGATGGGTGTTAAAGGGGAATATTTCCTACCTACTGCAGAAAATGAGTGACAATTGATTAAAAAAAAAAACAAAAACAAAAAAACAAACTTGAATCACTTAAATTAAGCCTTTAGATCTGTGGAATAAAACCATTGAATTCATGATTAACAGCCAAAACCCATAACATTCTCTTCAAAGAAGAAAGTCGTGTACTATTCAATAACACTGTAGATATCAGAAGAGTGGGCAGACCTGTTGTGAGAATTGTGGTGCCATATGGCAGCAAAGCCCACACAGAAATAGCAGCTGCAAATCCACAACAGCAGCAGCAGATGCCAGAATGGACTGAGGAATAGCAAACCCTTATAAAAACTTGGGAATAGAAAAATATTATGTTGGGTGGGCCTATGCATCTATAATTCTTCCTAGAGTTCTGAACATGGATTAATCATTTCTGCCAGACACTTCAGTGGAGTGCTTCAGGGTCATATGAGTAGTTTTCTGGTTATGACTCTTTTGACCCACAAGAATCTCTCATCTCTCTTGGCCATGTTTCTGTCTTCTGCCCCTCCATCCTTCTTAAGATGCTTACCGTGCTCTTATGACAAGAAAATAGCTTTGTAAAACCAGTTCTGTACTTAATCTGAAAGCTCCCTATATATAGCTCTGCAATTAGGAGGTGGTTTTAGGTGTGGCACACAACCAGCAGCACAGCAAAGGAGCCTTGAGTCAGTTCTCAACCTCCACTCTTCAGTCCCTCCTGGCTGCACCTACTTGTGGTGAGGAGGAAAGGGAGAACCATGCAGATCAAACATTAAAGAATGGCATTTTACCAGATAGCTTCTCAACCCAAATAAACATTGTAATAGCTTCTGTTATAAGTACCTAAAAACCTATTCCATTTCTAGCACCATAGAAGGAAAAAAAAAGAAGGAAACACTATGGTAATTAAAACACAACCCCTTACAAAAGGAGCATTTTAGCTATGATTTCCTGTCTGAATGTTCCCACACCTTTTAGAAAAGCAGATTATCTGCAAGAAAATTCCCATCAAAGCAAAATCCATGGAAATATTGAATAAGTTGTTCCTCTGCTTAACTAGCCTCATCATAATAGGCTAATCAATAGTAAATAATTGTTTTTTAATGGTTACTACTCTATAAAGCCTTTAATTACCCACAGCCATCCTGTAAATAATTAACATCTCCAACCAAGAAGCAACATACTCAGTAATAGCTCTAAAGCTTCATAAAAATGTTTGGTGATTTGAGTCTCCAACCCAAGAAACTCAACCTTGTCCCTCCAAAGTCAGGTACTCAAAGCAGATTAGCATATTTGGACAACCAGACTAGAGATGGGGATAAAAGCAGGTTTCATCCAGATGTACCAGCACAGTTCAACTTTTACACAGCTGTTTTTCTCTTTTGCTTAAAAAACACATTTCATTTGTGTTGAAAAAAATTTATGTCCCCATTTCCTTTTGTATGTAGTACATATGGGAAAAGGCTTCCATGTGGCAGCACTGATCTTAACAGATGCTCCCCTTTGGGCAAATGAGCTTTTAAGGGGAAAAAGTGCTGAGCAAGATGCCAGTTCCTTGTTTTCATGGAGCAAAATCATTCTGAAATGAAACTTTAGTTTTTCTCCAGTGTACTTTGTTTATGATGCCAGCTGTTAACTGTTATCTTTCATCACAAGCAATGTTTAATTTATAGGTATTTACATCAGATCTAAAAACAGGGAACAGGAACTTAAATCAGTTAATAAGCACAGTCCATTAAATTGCCAACATAAGCCACGAAATGGGAGACTATAACTGTAACTTATTCTTCATCTGCCACTCTTAAGGGAAATGACTTGCTTTCTACATGGAGTCATCCGTCAGACTCATGGCTGCCTGATGAACTGTGATGATTTAAACCTAGGAAACATAAAGGGCCAAGTCATTCATTACTTTCTCTTGTACACCACTTGTAGATAAGGTGCCAGCTGCAGGAAAATCTCTCTCTGCCCCACACTTGAGTTGCAATAGGCCTATTATTCAATGCTAGGCTATGGTTTCCTAACTTTTCCGGCATTAGCTTAATAGTAGCATTAGCTGGGCATCATGCCATGTACATCAGCTATGCCTCATTTACCCTCCTGCTCCCAATTAGCTTGATCATGATGATAAAACCACGAGAAAGACCTTTGGATAGAAGGCACATATTTATTTGGCCAACAGTCTTGTAAAGGAAGGAAGGATGGGAAACTCATAAAGGGGAGGAAGGATGGATTGTGATCTTGGCTGTTCTGCAAGTGCTCTGAGTGACTTCCACTTCTCTCAGTCTTCTCTTATTCTTCCTCCCACAACTGGGATCATTCTTTGCTTTGCTCATGGGAGTTTTCTGAGCCACTCAGATAGCACAGTAGCAAGTCACAGAAATTACTATAAATGAAGGACTCCAAGAACTTTAAATAACCCCGGTGTTCACAGACCTACAGTTGCTCACTGATGCCTCTTAATCAAAAATCTTTGCTGAGTTTCATGTGATCATATTTTGTTTGCTGTGACTGTTAGGCTGTGAAGCTGCCATTTTGGTTGTAATCCAAAAGCTGAATGTGGTTATTTTGGGTAAAGGGGAGAAACCTTTTACTTTAGGACCTTTGTGCAAGTTATAAGCCACAGCAATACAGCTGTGGGAGAGAAAGCTCTTTGATTTACCCAGCAAGTGGTGTTTGTGCTAGCACACAGGAGCAAACACCCCTGGATCTGAGATGCAAGCAGGGCTTACTATTTGCTGGACAGGAAAGGAGAATTTGCAATTCTCTGCTGTTGAATCCATGGCATTATATGGCAGTGGAAGAACAGTTCATTTAAATGAGAAGATACTGTATTTCCCTGTGATCTCAGCTCCAAGGTGGACAAATTAAGGAAGAGGTGCTATAAACTTCTTCAACAACAACAAGGAAAATCTTCACCCAGCAATCTCCAAAGCTTAAGATTGCCTTCGTTTTTGTCTTTTGGGCCATTTTCTCCAACGTGTTTCTCATCCTCTAAAAAATACTTTCACCTACATGATTCATGGTCTTCTGAAGCACAATGATCTTTTTGAAGATAATGGAATCAAATTAATATTGTGTGAAGTCCTTCAGGAAATCTGTGCCCAGTATTATAGTCGTGATGAACATTCAAGGCTAGCATAAGCACTCTGGGACTGTCAACACCCAACACAGGACATATTGCAGCTTCAGAACATGGAAACACAGGAAAAAGACAAGGCAAAGGTCCTGTCAAGACCAAATGTCTTGTTACAGGTGAGGAAGGGACTGAAAGCCAGATGCTTATCCCATCTGATCAGGCGTAGTTCCTGTCTCTTCCCACCATCATTAAAATGGTCAAGTTCAGACCTGAAACGAGTCTTTCCTCAGCTGGGCCTCAGGCATTTGTCGTGTGTGTCATTTTGGCTGTGACACTTTATTCATCAAAATGAGTGACAGTGGAAGTGAAAGCAAAAAAGAGAGAGATCAACATGTGATGTCATTTTATGCCATCTGCTACTAAGTATGGGGATACATATGGGAAAACACTGTTTAGAAGACTTCTTAAAATGTTTACCTACAAAGATCTACTAGTTCACTGCTGCAATCTTTCCTAGCAAGAATAATTCTCAGAAATGCTCACGATAGCATTTACACCTACATTATTTAAAAGTAATGTCCATGTTCCACCTGAACAGGCTTTCTGTGGGAGGTACTGAATAGAGTGTAAATCGCTTACAATGCCTACGTGTTTGTACGTGACTTTCATTCTCCTGATTCAAAGACTTTGGATTTGTTGTGCACAGCAAGAAGACATCCGACTATTTAACTCCACTGAAATGTTTCAGTTATTCCTTAGAGATTAAATGTAAATCAAAATCAAGGCTGTAGGAATTAATTTCATCTGCATCATAATAAACTTCTTTGCCTCTGTTCACTTTGATGTTTCTTTGCAAATTGGAGGACTAACATGTTTGTTTCTTTCTAGCAATCATAATTCAAACCACATTAAAAATTAACCCCTGCTTTCTTTGAGAGTCTTAGGTACTTATCCAGAAGACTGATTTTTCATATTTGGGGTTTGCTTAGAAACACACTATCTCATTATAGGAGTCATATGATCCCACCCCTCTTTAAAGCAACTATCCAAAAGCTATATCCTGTGATGCTTTGAACATGTTCCTAACTTTTCTTGCACAAATTAATAGCATTCACTCTCAGGTTTGTAGAATTGAGCACTGATTTTCTACATGACTATGCAATTTAAGTATATAACCTGCAGCAAACCATTAAAGTGAATAAATTTACTTTGCTAAAGATAAAAAAGACTATTCCTCTTATCAATGCCCCAAATCTTTATGTCACTACTGTGCAGAAGATAGTATGTCATGGAAAAAAAGACATTTCAGTTCCACCACTATTTTGAGTGCTTTTCATTTTTCCGTCTGTAGACTTTCTACCACGGCACTGCAGCCCCAAGCACTCTGTCATAATTCCTCAAATAATTAACAAGGAGATCATTTAAACCGAGCAAATCTCTGAATACACTCATTGCTCTCTAACATGGGAACATCTACAAAATGGGATGGTTGTGCAATGGCATTTGTACACAATATTAAGTAATCCAAAACACCATACGAATAGTATACCAAAAGTCACTGACAGGATGTATGCTTTGCAGTCAAAAGAAAATGCTCATTTTCAACTGAAATACAAAATAGAGGAAATGCTTGCTTTCTTAAAAAAAAAAAAAGTACTTTGGTGCCAAATATTTTAGAGATATTGTTGAGGAACATTCCTTCCTCATATAGAGATTTATCCCTGTGGTGGTGCCAAGTTCAGTGCCTGAGAGGATGATTTGCCAAGTAAGTGCCAGTTGTGTAATATATGCTGTAGTAGGCATGGAAGCAGATTTTACTTTCACACTCGCCTTCTGAATTGGCATTCTTTGACTCTTTTGTGCCAGTGTTGCTTCTCTTTCCCATTCTGTGCCTTCTTTTTCACTGGAATACCCTTTCCCCTCACGTATAAGCTGAATATCCTATTGTTTGCTAGAAAGCAAGAGTTCCTGAATATGGATTTTGTGAAAGCCACTCAGGAAGGACAGACTATATTACTTGCTACGTACCTTATTCACATGGTAACCCTACATGGGGCACATTATTTAAAAAAAAAACCCCACTAATATTTTGTCACATGTAGTTGTCTGCCTTATGTAATGGGGATGAAAATAGCTCTTCATTCCTCTGGAGATTTTTTTTTCTCATACACCCTTTCTGTCTGAATGACTGTTTAAATTTTGCTTCAATTTTTTCTCTCCCAAATCTTGGTTGTCTTCTTATGTATTCCTTTGAGTTTGCTAATTTCCACTGTTTAGATAAATATTTTCATACTCTTCAGTTCTTAACCATATGTTTTGAGTCAAGTCTCTTTATCAACTCCACACAGAGATTAAGCACTTCTTTCCAGATGCTGACACTTATGTGTGCCCTCTCAAGTAGTAAAACTGGATTTGCCAAAGACTTTACAATCAAGTCTTAGTAAGCAGGTTTATGCAATCAAATTATAGGAATTGTTGCCCAATATTAGAAAGTTTCTGCAAGTTAAATGCAACTTATAGCTCAACTGGAGAGTCATATTCCTGTTTTGTGTATGTTGCTTTAAGTCCAGGTCTGCTGTAGACCATGATGCCTTCTTTTCTTTCCCAATGCAGGTTAGACTCAATTTAAGTCTAGGACCCATGAAGTTCTCCCAGATGTTTAAGCAGCCAAAAAGAGACTCAACCTGAACCAAATTATAAAATAGGCTGAATGACAAAAAAGGAGATAACTCTCCACAAGGCTTCTGTGTGTTGATTCTTTCAAAGCTACAGCCCATGCCTGGAGATGACACTGATTTCTATAATTCTTATTACATGCCACTACCAAAAGGGAATCTGCACTTCCAGCTGGACTATTATTCTCAACACCAGAAGAAAATTATGATAGGATAAATCTAGGTTTTTCTTTAGCTAATAAGTGCAATGATTTTTTTGTTTAAAGAGTTGGAAGTTCATTTAAAGTTAAATTAATTTGGACCTTTAGTACAGAGGTTACAGAAGTATAATTTTAGAAAAATTATGAGAAAAACTATTTGATCTAATGCTTGCTGTTGTTGCAGCTGTGCTGTAAGTAGCTTTCTTTGTAAAAAGTAGAATTCATATTTGCATGCCTGGAGTCTGCTCATGTTATTATCTGAAATGCAATAGTTGAAGTATAGGGCAGTGGAAATGTGAGGTGAAAAATTCCTAATACAATTCATCGGTGTATCTAAGCAACCAAGTGAAGGACTGAGTGTGCTGTCTCATGGCCTTCTGAAAATTTACGGTACCTGCCACTCACCAGTGTAGCCCACCCTGACAACAGATGCAAAAACGGAAAATTTAATAAATCTGACTTCAGGACAAGTAACACAATTAAGCTGTGCTTTAGCAAAATAGACCCATCATATAAAGTATCCAAAAGAACTGCTACAGGCTGAGAAGAATAAACTTTCCATCTCCGCTTCATTCACCATGATGTGCCTCTCACTGCTTTCTTCTCTTCTTCAGCCCTGATTTCCCCTCCTCCTTCCCTTTTCAACTCCTAATGCTTTCACTGCTTCCCATTCAGGCCTTGCCCTCTGCATCCAGTTTCTGCTTCTCATTCCCCTTTGCCCACTACCCGGCCTGCCTGGTCCTTTTTGGGTTCAGTTCTTCTTACTTCAGGCTTTTATTTCTCTGAGGGATTTGAATAATCACTCCTTCTTTTTTGATCTCATTGTTGTTTCAAAAGATCCTGCTGCCTTCCACCCTCTCCTCACAAGGTAGGTTTCCAAAGAAAGTATTCACTCCATAAAGGAGGAAAAGGACCTCTGAAACTCACTGACCCTTCCTAATTGGATGCCCCATTGTGTATCACAAAATTATGAATTTTTCTATTGTATGACAGAATTAACTTTGTTAGTGAATTTCTTTTTCAATGAGCACATTAAAATCCTCCTTAGCCTTATAAAGATGTAACTCAGTCTGCTAGTCTATCATTATTAATTTCTGTCTCCACTCAGCTTTAACATGGCAGATTTAGTCATACATTAAATTTTATTTAGAACATCAGGTGAAGGAGAAGTCTTACTAAAGGCCAAATAAATGCTTTCGTAGTATAGGAACTGGGAATCCAAAACAAGGCTGACACATAGTTTATATTCTTGACCATATTTTTTAAGTGTCCCTCAAATCTAAAATCTGCAACTGAATGCCCTTGAATGCAACTATGCACAGCTGTGCATCTAGTCACACTGCTTGAGCAGAGAAGCCTTTCATAACTGCGCTTGTCCTTTGTCATAAGCCACTCCAAAGAACCAGACACAAACATCAGGTATTCCAGGAAAAAAAATTACTGTGGTACTTCAGAATCATAACTATTGCAATAATATAGAGAACAAGTCAAAAAAGAAAATAAACAATTTTGCAGCCATTATCAAAGGCTGTCTCTTTTCACTGTATGTAAAAAAAAAGAAATGAAAGAAAATCCTTAGTGACAGCAAAGGGCACAAAACAAGATCTTGAGTCAAACTTCTTTAAAGGTCAACCATATAGGCATAATATATTTAGTCAAGCTTTTTGCTCCTTATGTATTCTTTCAATGGAAAACCACTGCAAGTTTGCTACAGATTTTGTAGTTAGGCAAGGAAATGTTAAAACATTCCTTTTTTCCCTTAAGCACCCAATCACCAGGGTATTAACAAGCAATCCAAAATAAAATTAATGCAGAACCATATGGTGAGTTTTGCAGAAAAAAAATCGCTCATGCTTCTGCGCTGTACTTCAGATGGTTCTGATGGACAGCACATTTCTACTGCCTAGAGAAATGTGAAGACAGTCCTGAAAATCTATTTATGAAACACTATCCTTCCATTAGACACAAGGAGAGGTAGCCAGAGGATACCTTTAAAGAGTTACCATTTCTATTTTATATTCTGCTGCACATGTATTATCTGATCATGCAAACACTTTAGCAAATCTTTGAACAATGCATTGCTGCATCCAGTCTTATGACTACATTTTCTCCTATCACTTTCATCTCAGTTTTCAGAATTTTCATTTCTACCTGCAACACTAAGCCTATTGTTACTTGACCTTTTTGTGTATCAGTATGGTTATTTTGTCTTCTAAACTTAGTAAGCATGACTGCCTGGTCTTTTGTAACAATAGTGGTCTTTAGTAGCCACATAGTAGACACATCTGACTATCACCATATCTGTGGAATGTTGACTAAATTAAAAAAAAAAAACAACAATCAGCAATAAAAATAAGTGGAAGACCTCTTTTCCTTTACATTTACAATTCACATCCATCCCAACAATTTTCTTGTTAATGGATAATGTAAACCAAAATGTACTTTTAACTTTTAGGTTTTCATTTATAGTTTTCTTAACTACAGGACAGTAATGTGCAAAATGTTCAATCTACAGATATCACAATATTGCCAAATAAAATTCTGCTGCAAAACATATGGACTTAGATAAAATGTCTCAGAATGATCTCCTCATAAAACATAGGAACATTCATTTACAACATAAAAAAATCATTCTCATGTCATCTGCCTGTGACCAAAATATTATGAATTTCAGTCTGCTTTCCACAAAACCAGAAGAAGAGAAATTCATCCCATTCTCCCTCCTCCTCCTATTTTCCCTTGGCAAGAATTTAAATAAGACTTCCATATCTACTTTTACCACATGCATTCTGTTTCAAAAATAAGTGGTCTTGTGTAAATGCAAATAGCACACGGTCACAGGCATTCTTGTTCTACATTCAGTTTCAACTAGTTCGCGTAATTTTCTCTTTAGGGATTGTTACAAAAAGTGACAGGGGGATGGAAGTCTGTTTTTTTACTCCTCAGCCATGAATTCCATCTGTTGTCATGGCACTGAACCCAGTGTTGAATAGCATCCAGCATTGATTTTGATGTTCTGTAGGATTAGTAGAGATGTCTGAAGTTATTGTGCAACATAATTCATTGGAATAGCTCTACCTGAGTTTCGTGCAAATGTTAAGTTGCTAAATTAATAAATAAATATGGTATGCCACCAAAGTTCACTTTCTGGGGGCCATCCCTTGGACTGGTACTATTTTTGTAGTAACTCACATACATTTTCTTGCAATTATTCTCATTTCTACAAACACAAGTCAAAAGTCTGTAGCATTTTGTTAGAGGCAGTTCAACTATAATATGGCCAATGAACTATAACTGATGACATGTAGCTGGTGAGCTGATGAGGCAAGTTTTGTTTTTGTAATCTTCCGATCAAAATATTCGTTATTTGGCTCTGCTTTTGACTCTGATATTTTCTATTGAGCTATCAAGTAAGTTATCATTCATCCTAACTTCAGGAGCAGTCAAATATTCAATAATTAGAGGTATTATTCAATGTTCAGGACATTCAGGATTCCCTATTTCAGATCTTCAAATCTCTTGACATATATCAATCAAAATTTCAGACTATACAGTACCTGAGGATGGCATTGGACTCTTATGAGCATTTGAAAATTAGCCTGGCTTTTTCACATGGAATCCTCTTTAAATAAAACAATGCAGCCAGCTCAGGTAGTGTTTATGTAGAGTAAATTCACTTATTTTAGTAATAGCATCCTGAAGCTACTTCAGTGCAAATTAATATGTTATTAAATTAATTAATCAGCTTCTTATTTGAAATACAAATTGAAATACACTGCCTTGAAGTCCAACAGAAGTCTTCTGATGTTCACCAAGGGAAAAGGATAAGGAAAACTGGACTTCTTGGGATATGGGATAGAACACAGGATGAAAGTATGCTCTGCTGTGCACAGGTGGGTTTCACCTGCAGATGCCTCGCCCTCACTGGTGAGCCAGTAAGGTTTAACTCTAATAAATTTAGTGAGGTGAGGGAGCTTTAAAACTGCAGCAACAAATGCACAAAAAGCACCTGCTGCAGAGTTAATAGAGGCAATTTCCTGTTTATATTAAGAAAAAAATTAGCATGATTTAGTCTTTTGTGTGTGAACTGGCAGAAAGATGTGTCTTTTTTAAAAAGAAGAAATCATCATGGTTCACAGTACTTTTTTCTGTAAAGGCTTTTCACCCATATCTTCATCTCAGCCTATTAAATGCATGTTTCTTTTGCAGCTGATGTATCAATGTCTGTACATATGCAGCACAACACATGAATGATTGGGAGAGGGCTGGACAGTAAATTGGTTTGGCAGAAGCACAGCTTAGCCACTGGTGAGACAGAGCCCAGACAGTTACTTTACCAATACTTAAATCTCATTTCTTGGTGATGCTTCCATCCCCAGCAGCTACAGCCTGCAGCAGATGGCAGCAGATGTGTAGCATGGGAATGGCATTAGCCTGGAAACTCTGCTGAGCATCAGCTGCAGCCCTGCTCACCTCTCACTTCATCATCTGGCAGATGCAATATGCTCAAGTATGTGCTGTATGGGCTCTGTGTCCCCAGGGCTTGACCACACGTCCTTCAGCAGGACAGAGAGATTACCCTGGCTGGAGATAGGGGTGTTAACTGCACCCTTGCTTTTCAGAGAATAGACCACCGCTGAAGCAAATACAAATTACTGTATCTGGAGATGCTCTGCTCTGTGCTGCTGTGGGAGTCCCTCCTGCTGCTCCATACTATGAAGACAGTGCTAGAGGACTGACAGTGACAGCACTACAGTGACCATGGTCCAAGGTGAGCCATGGCTGGTTGCCTGGTTCTTATGTGCACAAAGCAAGGGGAGAAACAGAGTTCATTTGCAGGTTAGATTGAATCTCGCTGAGGTGAAAAACCTTTTCCTGATATCACAAATACCATTCAGTCCCTGCATTCTGTGCAGAGCATACAATACAGACACATTTCATTTGTAGCCTGCAAAACTAAAGATTGCCTTTTCACTGATAATTTGGGTTATAAAACCCATCCATTGTAGGCTCCTGGTGCACAGGTGCAGCACTACTAACTGCACACGAGCCCACGAGCAGCGTGGTAAGGAGGGATGCATATATATTTACACCAGGCTTTATCAGTGAAATTACTTTCATTTTTCACTGTTGTAGTCCTGTGTGATAGACTGAGCTGCCTTCAGGAAACTGAGTCAGGCTTGGTTCCCTGTGCCCAGAGGAAAGAGCCTCATCTAGTAAATAAGTGTTATGCTATCTAATTGTGTGAATTTTACTCACTTTCATTTTTAAATTGTTATTATCTCAGGTACCCATAGATAAGATATCACTGCAGGATAAACATTAGGTCCAGGACCAGAATGGTCTTGTCTTTTTTTAAGGACTCTACTTGGCCACTAAAACCTTTATACTCCTTAAGGACATCTAAGACCTAGTCTATTTTTTGAAAAAAAAAACCAAAACAAAACAAAACAAAAAAAAAAACCCAAACAAACAAACAAAAAAAAAAAAAAAACAAAAAAAAAAAAAAAACAACACACAAAAGAGAGGTTGAAGCACCATTTTTCAGGGGATTAGTAGACTACACTGTGTTATTTCCATTTTATTTGGCTTTACACAGCACTGAGAGTGTCTTCAGAGACAGAAACCTCTTTGATAAAAAGCACAGTTATCTAATCTGTGTCAGTCATGGTGATGGATGCTGTAGATATCTTGATATTATGTTGTTTAGTATTGTCAGATGGAGCTTGAATATCAGCATAAAATTATATTTATAGTGAAGTAGAGAGCAAACAACAATTAATATGTACTGTTAACAGATTTTCAAAAAGGGGCAGGAAGCCTACTGAGCTCTCTTTTCACAATTTATCACCAGAAAAAGTTTTATAGATAACCTGAGGTCAAAAGACAGAGAGACAGCAAGACAATGAGACAGAGATCTATCAAAGAAAAATCATTTAGGGCAAGATTATGAAGTTGTTGAGCACTTACATGTCAAATCCCATGGACTTCAACTTCTCATTAGCATGAGAAAGGGTTGCATAGTTTGGCCTTTAGTGAGACAATAGGCTTTAAAAATACACATTTGTCATTTTTCAGCTGAAGCATCTCACTAATACTAATTCTATTCAGACTATCCAGCTAAAAGAAAATCGAATAAAGTACCTGCATGGGAGGGTTTTTGCTATGCATTTGTTCATACAGGAGTGAAATTCTGTTCAATTTATAGAATACAACTTCTACTCCAAGATTTTCAAAAAAAGAATCACCGTCTGCTGTATTTAATTCCTCAAAAGTTGAGCCAATCTTTCTAAAATTCATTACAATTTGGAATCCGTTTCTGAAATGTGCACAGATTTCACAGGTATCCTGAAGTATTTCTTTCATGTATGGAGAAACATCACAAGTATTACCAAAAACTGAATATTCTTGGTTGAAAACTGCCTTCAATAAGTTTTCACTAGGAGAAAAATCTGTTCCTTGACATAAAAATAAATTACAGAGGGCTTTCCTTTACTCACTAAGAATTAGTTCTTTCCTAAGCTTCTGAGGGTGATGATGATGCAGATATGTTTTTTAAAGCTATTCAGGCAGTGAGAGGGAACATGCTTGAAGATTCAAGAGCTCCTTTTTTGAGAAAATATCCTTCTTCTTCTTGAAACTATTATGTATGTCAGACAAATTACACAACAAAGCCTGAATGTGTACTGGAGCGGTCAAATATTTCAGGGTAAACTTATAGGGACCTCATCTCTTTCAGTAATCCCATGTTTTAATACATGAGTCCAATTCAAGAGTATTTTTTTCCTTTGAGAATTTCCATAAATATTTTGGACGGTCAGCATACAGTTCCAGCCATTTGTAGAGAGAATCCAGTCATAGCTAAAGACAAAATAATAGAGGCATGGCTCTAGATCAAAACAAAACAAAAACCCAAAAA
>VZTR01033398.1:53607-64473 GCA_013400775.1 Chaetops frenatus | reverse complement strand
GAAGTGCATCCTTCAAATTCCCCCGGTGCCATTGTTTCACTCTCCAGTTTTACAGCTGCCCCCACCTTGTCAAACCTGGGCATGTGTAGAGCTCCAATCATTGCAATAATCCAGCAGTATCTCCATCCATCATTTTACAGCTACCTGGCTGCAGACTCCCCAGCACCCTTACCATGTACATGGGCGAAATTGCAAGCAAAAGACATTGTGGCACACAGTCCCAGAATTCTCTAGGATATCACCCTTCTGTTGTTTTTCAGCCTTCTTTCTGTATTTTCTCTCATTTCTTTTCAGATTTCCTTTTGTCCCCAAAGCTACACTCTTCGTATGTTGTCTACAGCTATAAACAAAGACAAAAGGGTCAGGCAAACACACTGTCTCATATAAAAACAATTTTTTATTTTTACATGAAAACAAATTCTATTTTACTCACTTCTTTGAAAAGGTATTGAGTTTGAAATGTCCTTTATTTAGTCTCCTAGATATAGTCCAAGTGTGAACGGTTTTGCTATTACAGACATTTTCATGTTACACATGAAAGTTTTCTCTCTTAATTCCCTGCCTGAGAAAAGTTTGAGAATCTGATGATGGTGCAAGAAATGTAAAGCCCACTGTGAGCAATGGCAAGGACTAAAATAGATGCACTGATGCCTTAAGTTTGGCTTAGTAAGTGCACATTGAAGCCAAGACTATGGTTTGCTATGATAAGTACTAAGGCCCACTAGTTCTAAGTAAAAACGAGGTTTACATAGAATTCAGCTCACATTACCCAGTTATTTCACTAGTCATCCAGTTTTGACACACTCATATACAGGTAATGTGTTAAAAGAGGTCTAACCTTTTTGGTGAAAAGAAGGATGAATTCAGAAAACAGTGCAAAATATATGAAAGGCAACACATAAACACAAGTTAAATCTTCTCCAAATTCTCCTACCAGGCAAGTACAGATTATAGTCATCACTGCTCATACTGATGATTGATCCAGTACTGCTTTTCAGAAGACATTACACAAATTATTCTGGGTGACAAAATCTACCTCACAATGATTCCATCATTAACAACTGACAATATAAAATATTGTATCTGTTAGCAAAGTATTTCTTCAGCTCTTTAACTAAACCAGTCCTGGGTGGTACAGTGCAAGTGTCTTTATTGTGTGATTTGTCCTTTGTGCCAAATTCCTGCCAAAATTCCCCAGCATATTTGATGTTTTGACATGAGTTACAGAAGCATGTCTGGATTATGTAACTCTTTTGTCTCAAGAACCGCAGAAAAAATAATGTATATCGTGTTTTCTTGAAAGAACATGCTCTTGATAATAATTTCCATCTTTGATATACTGATAGCCCATGTGGCCAGAGATCAATTTCTAACTTTAGGACATGCTAATTCCACAAGGATTAGTCAAACCAAAAGGTTTAATGTTCACAAGTGAGCTCTCTCCAATGAATTGTGCACCACCTCAGTTCGATATATTGATGCATCACCTACAAATCAGGGGATATCACTTTTGAACTCCAGAACTATATTTAGAGCTTTGAAACATGGAATCAAATACTCTCCAGGAAAAAAAAGTAACATTAAAACAATTGTTCTCATTAACAAAAAACCTGGTGTTTTTAATGGGAAACACCTTCAACAACTACCGACTATACTGTCTATCAGGAAAATAGAAGGCAAATATTGTAACACATCAGGTCCTGTTAAAAACTTGATTTGTCATTAACTTGTCAGATGAACCTTGGTTTTGACAAAAAAAATCTCTTTTCCCTAAAAAAATCTAAATTAAAAAAAAAAAAAAAAACCAAACCTGCCAAAGTAAAATATTCCTCTTAGAAAGCTAAAACCTTTTTCATTGCAGTCAAAATTATTCATGGAAAAAGAAGAAAGATTCTTAACCACACATACTTGTAACACAGAAAGGAACACCAACACTAATGCTAAGCAGGCAAGCTAATTTTGCACTTTTGAACATCTCACTTGCTTCTCATTTGAGACAGCTCCCACAGTCTCAAATACCCATTCTACTAATCCTGGTCACTGGACACCACAGTGTAGGTGCTATAGAGATTTTTCAGTGTGTTCATTTCCTGCCATGATTTTATGTCAGAGGCTTTTTGACAAAGTGTTTTCCTCTCACCAAGCTATGCCTTACAAGATAAGCTCATCAGCATTTCAGGAGGCAAAATCTCATCCTACATTAGTGACACTGAGAAATGCTACTGTTTTGAAGCTGACAAACTAAGCTTTGGTTTGTAGCTTCGAGTAATATTTCTCCCTCTGGAAAATGTAATTTCCCAATTTCCTAGCAAAACAAACAGTTCCTCTAGGCTTAGAAATGTCCAAGAAAACAACACAGCTGTAATTTTCAGGCAAAACTGTGGCTCATAATTCATACATTCTAAACATAATATCTGAACCCAGAATAACAAAAGTTCTCTTACTTACTTCGGGCATTAAAAAAACCAGCCTCAGAATAGACTATTCATTATTGTCATTAACAGTCAATTCTGAATTCATCATTATATTAATTCCTGATTTTTAAACGTTGGGAAGCATACTCACAATTAACTTCCACTAGGTTCATTAAACTTCACATCCAACATGCCCCAAGGACAAAAACTCCTCTTACTGTATCTCAAAATGTATTACATTACTGCAGTGTAGTACATATTACTGCACAATATCTGTGTAATATATAGATATATGAATGTGTGTTGTATTACACAGTACCACAGAATTTTCTGTACAGAGATATCTGAAATTGAGGTATATAGACAGACACATCTGAGTAAATTCTAAGGCTGAGATTTTGCAGTAAGATCAAAATAATGTAAATTAACATTATTATCTAGTGTCTTTCTCAGAGTTACTCATATCTCACCTGAGCTTCAGGACACTAAAGAAACTTCTTTGCCCTTTGCAATGGCATCTGCAAAATGCCAATACAATGTGTATTGTACCTCTCAAGAGTCCATAAACTGTGACTTCAGTCTTGACTGGCCTGAGAATACCTTCAACCCAAGACACTGTACAATTGTATGACACCTCAAAGCACAAGCTGATGTCAGAAGAAAATGTGTAGTTTCAAATAAAGTTTTGACCCCAATAGAAGTAGTTAAAACTGTTTTCCTATTATTTTGAAGTAGATTGCTTTCAAGAAGATTGTGATATATGCTTGATACATGCAACTAGCACATCATGTGGTAAAATGAGGAAAGAGAAAACAGAATGTTTTAATAAAAGCCTAAAATATCTTTAACCATGGAATCATTTCATGCTATATTTTTCCTTGGAAGAACATCATTCCTTCACATCCAAAATCACAAATATTAAAAAAAAATAAAATAAACGGGCAACATTTTTCTTCTATTCTCCCTCCTACCCGGCACCACCCAGTAAGACTCCATTACATCAGATAATGTATTCTCACCACCATCTAGCATCAACCTGCCTCCAGATGCAGCATCATGATTCTGGATTAATTTTACCTATTGTTTATTCCATCTCCACTCTCAATCATGTTCAACACAGATACTCAGACCTGGAGCCCTCACTTTTGAAGGTCATTTGAGAATCCATGCTTGACCTAGAGCAAAGGAGAAGTCTTTCTGACTCATCTGTGTACCTCCGTGCCCAGAGCTGGTCTCCTGCATTCAGTGTTCGAGGCTTCAGCGACAGTGTTTCAAATTGCACATAGGTCTCCTTTGCAAGATCAGCTTCCTTTGCAGATTTCGGTTTCAAATGAAGTTTTAAAACTTTGTAGAGTAAGAAAAATATCAAAGGTAAAACAACCACGCATGCTGCACTGCTGGCCACTATCAGAATAGAAAACTCAGAGCTGCTTCCATCATTTAACCCATCAGTGGAGAAAACAACACACTGCTCTTTTGTAGGTGGCACGCCTTTGGGTGAGACACATGCCATATATTGAGTACTAGGTTGCAAACCATCAATTGTGACCTTGTTTTTGTTAGAATCAGTGCTGAGAGGCAACATATCTTTCTCACCATACTTGGAGTATAACACAGTCACAGCAGAATTGCCTGTGGCATTGACAGTTTTCCAAGTTAAGGTCACTCTTTCATCAGTTTCACTGATCACTCTTAGGTTCTTCACAGTAACATTTTGCTCAGCCATACCTGCTGTATTCAATGAAGTATCCTCACCTTTCTTGCTTACATCTCCAGTCTGCTTTTTGCTTCCATTTGTCACTGCCTTTGAACTTTTCTTTCCATCTAACATGAGCCTGGATTGCTTTTTGTCAGTAAATGCCATGCTGGTTGATCTTTCAGTGCTAACCAGAGCTGTGGTGGTTGGTGAGGTGGGAAGAGGTGTGGTCATCCTCTCGAGTTCCTGCTTGGATTCCTCCTGAGTTGTATTCTGCCTCTCAGCCTCTGGCTTCCTTCCATACTTCTGTGGTGACACAGTTGTAGTAACTACACCAACCACTGTGACAGTCACAGCAGCTTCTGACATTCCTGCCAAGTTCTTGGCTTTACATCTGTATTCTCCTGCATCCTTGTATGAAATTCCTGTCAAGCTTATTATGGACCATCTGACACCCTCTCCAGGAGTTTCTTGAATTACTATGGGAAAATGCAAAGAGTAAACCATCATGAATGGCAAGTAAAGAGGAAGTGAACATTATTAGACTACTTCTTCCCTTTCAGCCAGAAGGAATCATATATATGAAAATATTGAAAATAAAACAAAAGCTAACAAAAAACCCAAAAACAACAACAAAAACAACAACAACAAAACCATATTTCCAAAACAAAGAGTGGAATTCCCAGCCATACTCAATTATTAAATAAAAGTGCTCAGCTTGGGTCAAAATGGAAATCAGTGTCCGGAGTAAGTAGAATACAGTTTGCGGTTTCACTGAGAAAAACAAAGCCACAAAGTGAAATCAAATGTCTTAAAGCTGCTATTGACTCTTAAATACAAAACCCACTGACCTCATGTGACACTTACTATGCTACCCATTTAAAACACTATTGGAAATTACCTTTGTCCTAAGATACTTCAGTGCTCTGATCTTCATCAGACCTATGATAACTGCTAATTACTTGGCATTAGCAAGTAGCATTTTTTACATTTAAGTTACTAAATAAGTATCTGCCATAGCAGCTAGAATGATATCAGATAATGACAGCCTAGCAACATTTGCAAATAACACAGAAAACATGAATTCGGAAAATCTTGTGTTTACAATGCTGAGTTTTAAGTCGTTCAGTTATGGCCTCACTGGTTTTTTTTAAATTAATATTTTCAAACAGAGGTTCCAGCAAAAAATTCTGCTTTCTGCTTTCCAGCTTCTGAGTTAGGGTCCAACTAACCCAATCTCCCATTTCCTTTATCCTTCCCCCCCTTCATCCATTTCTCCCTTCCACATACATTGCTCCTGTAACAGACCACATCCGGAATCAAATCAGTCTGCTGGACCTGTTAAGACCGAGAACTCGACAGAATTTCATAACAGCTGTTGCACAGATAAAATTGCCAGCTTGATGCAATACATGTCCTACTGTTACCCATTACAATGATCTCAAAACACAAGCAACCCAACAACTTGTGGTTCTCCCATTTCCTAGAAAAGAGTAGTTATACCTGTATAGTTCACTGGAATATTGTCTGACCTAGTCCAAGTCAGCTGTGGTGTTGGGTACCCCGTGGCGTCACAGCGTAGCAGGACATTGCTGCCCAGTGGGGAGGTGATTTTTGTTGCTGATGTCATCACAGATGGTTTAAGACACTGCTTTAACTCCACCCTCTGGAAAAAGATTCCTGCCAGGCTCTCAGGTCCACTACATGAAACCAATGGGTCAAGAAGTACAATGGAGGTGTCCACGATTTTGGAAAATTCAATTAGCTTTGAAATGCGACAATCACAAAACCATGGGTTGTCCTGAAAACCTGAGGAAGGGAAGGAAGAGGGGAAAGAAAAAAAATGTTGTCAGTCAGTATATGGATATTGATTACAGTATGACACATGACTACCACCAAACAATCAAGGACAACCTGGGATCTATTCTGAGTTAATATTTTCTCTTTCAACTCGTGGTTTTTGTTCAGCTGATTGGTGGGGGAGTATTTTCAGAGGTTAGAGAGAACAGTATGAATCTTTATTAAGCTAAACTTCTTCTTTACAGAAGTCTACAGGAGCATAGTGATGTGCTGGCACTACCTGTGTTTAACTTTGCTATTTAACTAGGAACAAAACACTTTGAAAAGATGTCTTGCAAGTGATGATACATTTTCACCTGCTTGTGCCTCCTGGGAAGACAGATTCTCAGGGCTATTGCTTCATGTCACCCTCCTCTGCTCTTAGTCCTTCTTTGGGCTCTTACAGCTTGACCTTCCCAGACCTCTTTTTCAATGCTTGAAGAGAACACGATGATTTAAGAGCTTAAAGCTTACATCAATATCTCTGCCCTTTGAGAAAAAGGTATAAAGGCTAAGGAGAAAAAGCTTTAGGCCAACAAAATTCTTATCTGGCTCTGAACTACACCAATATTATTAGAAGCTGGCCTCTGAAATAGATTCAAGAAGAATAGCAGAAGAGTAGAAAAAAGGAAGGACACAAAACACAACGATGACTACAATATTTTTATGATGGCATACAAGAACTCTATGTTCTGCCAGAGCCAATAACATCTGCTTCTTGGTTCCAGTCTATGAATTAGAACTTTTCCTTCTTTGTGAACTTATTATGTTGGAAGAGAACAGTCATTTCTGAGGAATATCAGTCTAAATCCTCAGCAGTATTGATTACTCCACTATGTTGACTTTCATAGAGCAACAGTGGCTTCACCAGGTAAAATACAACACATAGCATATCACTAGAAGTACAAGTGCTGGACTTACACTTTTGGGTATGCCTTTCTCATTTTCTCCAAGTACTGCTAATAAACAAAGCATACAGTCTGAAATAAGGCATGGACCCCTCGCAACCGAAATTACTGATCAGTACAACAGACAAGTCATATAATCAAACCAGTATTAAAAGAATAAAAGAGCCCTAAACACCTGCAAAATATTATTCAGTGTGTATTGTTAAGAATTATCAAAACAGCTATTGGAAAAAATGATGAGTTGTTCTAGAAAAAAACTGCAGATGAAAGCATACATGAATAATTAACCACTTCTTCATTTTATCACCAGACCAAGATTAGGTTATTTTAAGCACAATGGCAGTGATTGGTTAAAACTGTGGTAAAACCCAATTAATCCCTGCTCTTTAAAACAAGACTTGACCTGAAGAGATTCCATGACTTTGACATCACAATCCAATTTCACCCCTTCCAGACAGAAGAGATTTTACATCTATTCACTACTTATTGTTTGCTAGAACAGAGAGGGAGAAGTCAAAGGAAAGTATATCAACAACTTCTTTTCCTCAAAAAAATCTCCTAAATATAAAAAATTAGCCTGTGAACTTCACACATATATTCGTAAGGAGAAAAGATACTATCCAAGTGTTTTCATACCTAGGCACATCAACTGTTTGTGCTTATAAAAATTCTGCTCAATCAAGCACATGTATGTAATTATTTGTGCTCATCTTTTCAATCAGGGAATCTTTGTAGCTAGAGACAATACTCCTGTAATTTTTTTCCCTTCTCACTTGCTTGTAAGGGGTCAATTTTCCTTACTATATTAAGAAATTTACTGCAGGAAAGGAAGAGGTTTATTATTGTTTCTAACCTACTCAAAGCACTCAAAAGCCTTTGAAATAGAACCAAAGAATGTTTACATTAGAAAAGAACTTTAATACCATCAAGTCCAACTGTTAACCCAGCACTGTCAAGTCCAGCACTAAACCATGTCCCTGAGTGCCACATGTACATATCTTTTAAATACCTCCAGGGCTGGTGACTCCACCACTTCCCCGACTCCCCTTTCAATGAAGAAACTTTTCCTAAAATATATACCTATATAGCTTTCCTATTCTCCCCGTGTCCTGAAGAAAAGCCACAGTCATTACAATAGGTATCAAAAACTGACAAAATAGAAGGAATGATGAAACAACTATGAGCCGTCCTTAGGATGGTTGTTTAGTCCAGCCTGGGACACAGGTTTGACCATCAGTGTGTAGGGCAAAGGCAGAGTTATGTCAGTCAGTCACCTCATCTTCCCCATCCATCAAGATTCCTAGTGGAACTGCCTAAAGGACCAGGACTTATACAAATACATATAACAGATACAGCTACAGGAGTTCTTTCTTTGCCTCCACAGCACAATCCCTCTGTTTATCTGTGTCTTGCCAGTATCTGACAGCATTCACGTTATTTTTATGCATTGTAAATCATCAAGTCATGTGAATTCCCAAGATGAAAGCACTATCCAGTTGGAAGCAAGATAAAACACTGAATTTCATTATACTTCAGTTCGTGTTGAAGAGAACAGAAATGTGAATGTAAACCTAGTTTCCAAACTACATGGGGCATTTTGAACTTTAACAGCTTGTGTTGACAAGATGTTAGAAATGAGAACAAACACATGAAAGAATAAAGAAAAGGTTAAAAACGGAGGAAAAAATAAGAAAATGGAAAAGACTAGGGGTTTTTAATAAAATAAATAATTTCTTAAGAAGCAAAAATGAAAATAATGATAAATCTCTGATGGCACACATGTCTGAGGAAAGAGAAAGTCTTTATAAACCCTGAATTTTTTTGTAGAAATATCAAGGCAACTTGTTGATCTGAGAAAGAAATACTAGCCAAGGCAAAACAAACATTGATAAATATTTATTCACTGCAACATACCAATGCAGGGCTATTTTAATATTAATTATTAATTATAAATTGCGCTAAACTCCTTTATTCTAGATTTAACATAATTTATATTTACTCTCACACATTTGCTTGCAAGTACAATGGCAAACTTATGTATATGTTTGTCTATGCATGCACATTTTTGTAGTCTTCTCAGTAAGAGTTTCTCTGGGCTGTGTCAATATGGACTTTAGCTATGAGAAAAATTTCCTTTGTAAATCAGTAACCAGACTCAGACCATAACCTGTGTCACATACTGCTTTTCAGTTGCTGCAAAATAGCAAGATGTAAAATATTCAAGTTTTGGACTGATAGAAATATTCAGCACGGCTTGGGCCAGCCTATCACAGGCTTTTTTCAACTGAACCTCCACATTTTGATCCCTCGTTCTAAACAGTAAATTCCATATCCAACACTGTGTCACAGTAGTTTCACCACATGGCAATTACTAGGGAGTAGTTTCAGGAAAAGCTGTATCTGGCCAATGGCTCAGCGTAACAGCTGGGAGCCTGATGGACCTGCAGCATTCCAAATTTTTGGCACCTCTGCCTGCAGCAGAGGCAAGATCTCACATAACTGCCACTCGGTCAAATACTGGACTCTGCTGTTCCTCTCAGTGACTCACTAGAGCCCACCATACGGAAAATGCTGCTGCCATCATTCCTGCCAGAAATTTAAATCTCCATAGAGCAGCCAGTGCAGAAATATAGTTGTGATTTGGACCAAACTATTAGGCTATGGCTCTGGAGGTAACCAAGAGGGCCAGAAGAATTCCCACACTCTGGTCCCCATTTATTTGCACTGTTTAATTTTCAGCTCACTCCACAGCTTTGTTTTTGACATGTTCCAAAGAGCACTTTCCAAGACAAAGCCAGACATGGGTCCAGGGACAGTTAGCACTCCAGGGTTTGCTCCCTGAAAGGCTTATGGATGAGACCACACCAAGGATGGCTCTCTCTATCCTGTTGCTGCCCCCAGTGTAAGGTTTTGTACCTCCAAACATTCTGCATGTCTGCCAGCCCTTCAGGCATACAACATATCCCTGCTATTTCATATTGCAAAAGCACAGCTGAATGATTTCCAATGCAATTCTCACATAACTTCAGGCAGGTTAGACTGAAGAAAAAACACCCCCTCTCCCAGAATTACATCTTAGAGTCACTGTGGCATCCTGTAGAGACCACAGAGGACGAAGGGCTAAACCTTAGGAAGTGTGGAACAGACAGTCAGCTTTAAAGAGAGCTGGCCCTAAACTGTGTGGATGAGAGCCAGAGTGAGCCACTTGGCCACAGGGAATCATTCCCTAACCATCTTTCATTTAGCATAGTGCACGCACAGAGGAACATCATACAGTGGGAGGTAAAAAACCCAAACCTCCTAGTACAGAGATGATGAACTGGAATAAGGAGATGCTACCAAGACTCCTTGAAGTAAACATGATGAACCTGAACTTTCTCATACAAGCAACCATCTTGATGGTCAGTCAAGACACTGAAGATAAAATTGCCTCCTGCTGTTAAAAAATACATTTGTACAAATATAGGAGTTTAGGGCCTTGCTGGTTTTGATCTTGTTAATTACATACACATGACAATCTTGTTTTGCCAGAACCAGGAGAGAAGACAGCCCAAGCCATAATTGATTACACTAATTGGAATCTAATTTCTGTTTTCATGACTAGTCAAAACCAGCATTCATTTACTCTGGGTTCCAGCTTCCAGCAGATTTCTGGCTGCAGTGATCGTTCCATGCAGGTACATAGGTCAGGCTGAATGCTCCCACAGGGAGTGGCTGGAGCATACAGGACACTCTTGAGCATCAAAGCATGCAATTGTGGGCATCACATTTTAAGAGAAACATTTTTTTTAACCTAAAGGACTCCAAGGGAAAACAGTAACTATAGTAGAAAATGAAAAAAAGAAATACCACACACAGCAAAAAAAAAGCCAAGCCAAACCAAAAACAAACAAACAAACAAAAAATCCCAACAAAACCAAACCAAACAAAAAAACCCCAATTCAAACAAAAACCAAACAAACAAATCCACAAAACCCTTCACATTATATTAGAAGCTGGTGAAAGAAAT
>VZTR01033398.1:37820-50190 GCA_013400775.1 Chaetops frenatus | reverse complement strand
CACTGACTTTGCCAGACTGGCTCAGCTCCCCTGGATCTACATCCCAGCTGACTACATGCTTCCTGACCACAGATCTCTGTGATCCCCATCTGTAGCTCAGAGGAGTAGAGTCCCAATGGGGTGCACTTCTTCTTCCTCAGGCTTTAGAAAGCCCAGCAGAGAAAGGAGAGGTATCAGAAAGGAAGCACTAACACTCAGTGGAGTCTAAATAAACTTGTCAAAATAACCCATGACATAAAGAGCATTGCACTTTCTAATCTCCAGAGAAAGGGGATGTTCTCTTATTCACTCTAGAGTTTCTTATGTAGCAAGCAATGTGTCTGCATTGGGATATACTCATCAGAAAACTATTATGTCAATGAATAAAAAAACTCAGCTAATTCATTCACAGCTTACCTAAAGTAAATTTACTCAGTGTAACACAAGGAAAGTACTACCTGGCATTTTATATTCTCAGGTGGAAATCTATAATGGCTGCACAGAGCTTCCCTTAGCACCTAACATTAAAAAAAAAAAAATGAAGGAAGTTTCTATTTAAACCCTGTGTGTGTTCCTCTCTGGATATTTGTGTTAAAACCCAGTTATAGTTCATAACAGAAAATGGTCCAAAGGCCACATCCCAAGGCTCCAAAGAATTCAAAGCTGGCACCAGAGGGTTTGCCAGGACTGCAGGAGGCTGGAAAAGTGCCTGCACCAAAGAAGCCCACAGATGGTACCCAGAGTTAAGGGGAGAGAAGAGTGTGTGAGGTTTTAAGATTTTTTTTTTTTTTTGGTGTTTTCTTTTTGTGTAGGGTTTTGGGTTTTTTTTCTTAGTTCCTTCTGTTTTGTCTGAAGTGGTGAGGGCTATGTAAGACAAGGAAACCAATCAACCTCTGGAACTCCCAAGAGATCATGAGGATTAGATCTAGCACAGTCAGCTCCCCCTTTACAGCCTCTTATAGTCTTCAGAGTGGAGACAGGGAAAGGAGTACTGAGATGGACTGACTTTTACAGATTTTTTTCTTTTTTGTTTATAATCCTGAATGATGCAAGCCTACAGTTACCATGCTATGAAGTCATGCAGCCTACTTGCATCTATTAAGTTACTTATATAAAATATGATCTGAGTGAGAGTTTCAAGCTGCAGCTTCTGCTGTGAAACAAAGCAGCTGAACAAATGAACACTGAATAGTGGGAGTTTAGATCATGAATTGGAAATATTGAGCAGTACAATGCAGGACAGATCTTTACCAGTGCCTATAGAATTACTGCAGTAGAGACAGCCAGCTGGTTTTCCTCCCTTCCACCTGCTGCACTACAAAAACATCAAAACATGCACTTCTATAGAAACAGTGATAGAAAAGAGCAGTATTGATAGAACTGTTCCAGCCTGAGACTGAAGAAGAGAAAGGGGTTACCCTGGCAAGACTAGGAAGTGGAAGTAAAGTGTCAGATAAAGCACAACGCCACAAACAGAACTGATGCAATTGCATTCTAGAGAAAGGGACCAAATTATGAAAAAAATCAGTCTGACCAAATTATTCTTAAATACTTACCTTAAACACTACAAAACGTACCGTGAATATGTAGAGATCAGACTCCTACTTTATCTCATATTCAATATGTAAATTGCAAAAAAATTTCAGGATAATCAGTCAGCTTTAGATTATTGCAAGGTCAACAGAGGTCCTGGGGAGAGCAGTTGCCCTGTTTTGAGCCACCAACACTACCTGCAGCATTGTGTCACAAGACAGGGTTTATATGAGCACCAGCTCCAGCTGCTCGCTTGGATTGTGAGCCTCTGGAAAAAAGCAGTTCCAAATGGACATGCTTACAGCTGCAATCACATACAGAAATAAGGAAAATATCACCAGGAACACAATGTAAGGCCTGTATTTATACAGCTATTGAATACTCCTATAGGCCTATATTCCTGCAGACTGGATTCTCATAGCTTTTACTTCAGTTTTATAACTGTGAGGTAACAACACAGATGGAGGTCACTATCTTAATTTCATGGTTTCCTGTTACCTACAGAAAATAAATAAATAATAACAGAGCAAACCAAAAGACTGACCAGGGTAAAAATCCTTACTCCTGAATCCTAGGCTGGTCACCTAACTGCTCTCACTTGCAATTTAACGGTTGAGTGTATTTTAGTAAGGAATGAGACAGGCTGTTTAACATACCCAGGATTACTCTCTGTGTCACCAGAATGTCTGTGTTCTTGGACACAATAGCTCCTGAGAAGGGAGGCCAAATGTCCATGAGGTCTGATGGCAAGGTGGTCAGCTTGTTGCTGGATAGGTCCAGGTAGGTGAGGTTTCTCAGGAAGCGGCCAGCATCAGCGGGAATGCTGGTCACTTTGTTGTTGTGCAGATCAAGAGTCCGTAAGTTGGGCATCTCTGCCAGGGATTCCCAAGGGAAAGTTGAAAGCAGATTACCATCCAGCCTCAGCTCATGCAGTTGTTTCAAGTTGTAGAAGCTGCTGATATCAATGTTGGCTACACAGTTGTAAGTGACCCACAGGTACTTGAGATCTACCAGGTAGTAAAAGGCTTCAGTCGGAATCCTTCGTATGACAGTTTTCTCTATACGAAGTTTTACAGTATCCACAGGAACATTCACAGGGATCTCATACATGTCAGGGTCATTACAGAGTACAGACCTAGCATCAGTAAAAAAAAAAAAAAAANAAAAAAAAAAAAAAAAAAAAAAAAACGAAAGAGGGAGAGACATATTTGCATTTATGTATCAGAAATTTGAATGTCAGATTCAATGAAAATGCTGTAACTTTCTGCAGCCCTTCTACCAGAACAAAGAACACAGGAATCAAGAACAGTGCTCTGCATTTAAAAGTTCAACAAACTCCACTAACATGGAGTCTCCAAAGACAAAAAGAATACAAACCAAAACTGATCCTTCCAAAACCTAGATTTGCTTTATTCTAAAGTATGTAAGCACCACCCCCTATCCTTCCCTCTCTCTACTGACAACTGATAGACAGAAGGAATTCCATTGTACAAGGAATAATACATGCATGTGTCTCAAGTGGGAACTGCATGCTTCCTTATTAAAATTATTAAAATTCAAAATTAGAATTACTAATAATCTCTAGTTTTTCTGTATGATGAAGATTCAAAGTATTTTCTATACTTACCTTTTGGAAGAGACTGAAAATCGAAAATATACCAGAGAAAATTAAGTAAAGAAGGACCTTCTAGCCCTCTTTTTGCTATCTATGTACAAATTAATTGCTTTATAGAGATGACAAGAACTTTCTGCTCAAAATGATTTCAGTGAAATGGGTCTTCTCAGCATTTTCAGTAATTTTGTTTCAGGAATCAATTTCTTTGGGGTATATTGTTTGCACATACTAGCCTGAAGATTCCCCTGCCCTCAATAAGTCTATCCTTAATTTTCTCCCTTTTTTCTCTACGTTATTCTTCTATTTTATTTTTTCCTCATGCAGCTTTACACCAGATAGGCTGTGACAATAAATAGCAATGATAAAGAATATCTCCTAAAATTGACATGACAATACCAGGTCACCACATTTCAAATTAAACTCCTTTCTGTCAAAAATTACATTTTTTACTGCAGATTTAAAAAAAAATAAGAAACTGCTGCATTTATTTAAACCAGAATCACTTTACACTAGTTAACTAGTTTGCAGAAATAGAGAGGACATTGCAATAGTAGGAATGTCATGGAGCAGAAAGAAATTACCTCCTGCAAAAAATGAAGATTTAGTGTAGCTATTTGCTAAGTACAAAGCCATAATCACCATCTGTTCCTGCTCAGGAATGCTGCTAGCCATAGAACGCTCATGTAAAATATGCCTTCATTTCAGCTCTGCTATAACTAAATTGCAGTATCTGAGAATGTTACCTCCAATTTCTTCAACCCTTTTCCTTATAAATTGCCCTAGATAACAAATAATAAAATATATACCTTGTTTCAGCGCCATCACTTCTGCCATGGTAAATGCAAGTGCATTGTGAAGGACAAAAGCCATGAACTTCAAAAAAACTCATCAGGAGGTAGAAGCAAATAAACAGATACATGGCTTCCTCCCAGAAGAACTGACATGAAGAAATGTGAAAGCTTTATTGCTAGGCACTCATGTGCAGTGTGCTACGAATGTGAATGTAGCCATCCATTTAGTAACAGCAGATTACAACAGATTAGCTGAGATCTGTAGTTGCTTAACCTTCAAATGTATCCTGAATGGCATCAGTTAAACCAGCTCGTTCTTCACTCTGTCAGAACACACTCTGCTTCAAATCACATCCAACCATGTTCCAAGGCTGTTTTAATAGGTAGATTGTAGAGTTAGTGTGTAATAAAATATCTCTTTTCTCCTCCTAAGAGGCAGTGTATATATTATACTGTCTATAAAGTGTTCCAAGGTTCCTGAAGGAAATCTAGTACACTATGAGGATATTGCATGGCATTTTCTTTAATACTGACATTATGGCAAATTAATAAGAAGCCTAGATTCCAGAGCTTTTAAAAAATCCTGTAAAAACAGGGGTTTGCCAAAAATACACATATATTTTAAATGTTTTACACTGCAAAGCCAAACTGCATATGCATACACACATAATAACTGAAGCTAGATCTATACAGTTATCTTTCTCACCCTGAATAAATCCATTGTTCATACTGAAAAAGGTATTCCTTGAAAGTTAAACATCAGACCTATATAAATGTAAGATTGACTTAGAAGTGATGAGAAATTACCATAAATATTCACTCAGTTTTATTTACCTCCCAAGTGTGGAGCTTTAGGGCACGTTTTGTCATATTTTCAGGATTTGCTGTGCAGTCACAAGCACTAGAAACATCCTACTTACAAAACAAAAGTTGTCTTTCCTATAAATTAATTTGGTTCTGCCAGTCAAACTTTTAAAAATACTTCAAATATGCTGAAATTCCTTCAAAATCCTAAAACCTAATAAAAGATTCTATGAGGTCAATGTAGATATTTTGACACCCTAACATATTCACAGAAACAGAACTTTGCAAAGGATATCAACACGACCACTTGGTATGGACATATACAGCCATAGGGAGTATTCAGAATACTTGAAGTCTGGAAAACTTCCAAGGGAAGTTGGTGGAAAGCACTTCATGAAGGGAATTAATACATATGAAATATCTAGAGTTACTGAAACCAAGCACTTTGTGTTTCTGTCTTTCCTGGCCCCTCTGTCACCTTGTCTAGCTCTGTAAGAGCCACAGTGGCCACTTTGCTACCCATTTTTGTTTGGGACAGACATATTGGGCCAATAAACTACTCTCAAAAACTAAAGTCTTGGCAGGTTTTGTCTCCTTAACTTCTCTAAAAACAATACAGTGACTAACAAAAAACAGATGGCAGGGAAAGATTATTCAAAAAAGATTAATTGTCCAAAAGATTAATTAACTTGAACCCAGATTTCACTCCTTTCCATGTAACTTATGCAGGCAAATGACTGGAGTTCTGTGATGTCAATGCACTTTGAGATACACTCATGGGCAAAGCATTGTTTATGGTTATCTCTTGTCTTGTCTGACATCGCACCATTGCCAGGATTGCCCTCCGAAACCTGCAAAGGGTAAGAAAAGGAAAACGGAAAGATCATTAGCTGGAGAACCAAATAGAAGGAAAAATTTGGTAAGATGGTCTTGACTATTACAATAGTTTTAAATTTTAACAGAATGTACTTAATAAAAAACCATGTATTTGGAATTCAAAAGGACCTGAGTCTTTTTCTCTTCCAGGTACAAGAATGTACAGCTAATTTCATCTCACAAATAGGGATTACAGCAGCTTTTTTTTATTCCAGGAGAGCATACAGCCACAACAAAGATGAACTTACAGATGGGAAAAAACCCCAGATGTCTTTCCATTGACTCAGCAGGATCAGGTATGTTCACCTAGGCAGAGATCACAGGCTCTGCTTGAAGGTTGGTTGCAGAGACAGGAAGAATGCCTCTTTGCAAAACACAGTCTTCAGTCAGAGACACTGGCTTGATTACAACATTTGTTATGCTTGCTCAAATCAGAATAGGCTTAACCTATTTACTTTAATGAAATGGGTCAATCCATCCTAATCCGTCAGAATATGATACATCCCAAATCAAACAAGAATATCTACACAAGTTACATGTCACTAAAATGCACATACTTTGGCCACAGTCATTAAAACCAGTCTACTACTGATGAAACCCAACTTCCATACTGAATCCCCTTGAGAAAACACAAATTGAGACTTTCAAAAGCTATGTTAATGTGTTCTCAAAAATACGTATCAATTCAGTATGTTCTGATGGTGATCAAAACAATTTATTTTAGGCTTTCCTGTCCAAAAGGTCATCTTCAGTAAATTAACACTGGTGTACCCTTTGCCCTTCACTAGTCAGTTTTCCATATTTTACAAGTGATCCTTCTATGCTCAGATGATATGCTAAAATCATGAAATAGACTAGTACTAAATTTCGAACACTTACTTTTTGTTTGCAATGACATAAATGCAAGGATTATAGAATGTGGAAGATTTTGCGAAGAGAGGAGCTATGATGGCCATTGCTGGAGAAATTTTCTTTGGGTCTCCAAAGGAAGACCACAAACACACTATAGAATATGGAGACCATGCCACCAAGAACATTATAATCATCACAACAGACATCTGTAAAATGAGAACAGACATGCAACCAGTATTTCCTCAAGATGAAAATCTCACAACAAAACCTCATAACAAAAGCTCATGCACCTAGGTGAAAATAGAGCTATCCTGAATGAAATAACATATAAACAAGCACACCTGACACATTCTGACATTTTATACTGAAATCTCACTCTGGGGATTTAATAGCACACCTCACTGTCATGTGTTTGGCATGGTGTCATTTCATTACATACAATATTGCTTCAAAGTCATCACTACCCATAATGTTAAATCTGTCCATCAGGAGTTTAAAATACCAGAGAGGACTTCACACATGAATTATGACCCCCCAAAAAAATCACTCTGGAATGCTATTACAAACAATAAATATGAAGAGAGACAAAAATTTAAGCCAAATATTTAATTAGGCTGTTAATAAAAATGTTTCATAAGATTAATTATGGTACCATTAAACAAAAGAAAGTAAATGATCTGGACATATAGTTAAGGAACCCAGAAGTGTCTGCTTGGATTAATGAAGCATTATTGACCTATTCAAGCATGATGCAGAGGAGGTATCAGAGCAATCATGTCTTCTGTGCCTCCCTGCCAGAGAGAACAACCTGGGCATGTTGGGGCTTACACCCCAGGACACGCCGTGCCACAAGCCAGACCGAGACAGTGACAAACTGGGGACAGTAGAAGGTAGGAGAGGTCTCAACTGAGACAGACTTTTCTGGCTTTTTTCAGGGACATGAATCAAAAACTGGAATGGAAATCTCAAATGAATCACGAGGAGAAAACAAACCACCTAGAAAACCAATGTAAACTTCAGAGCTGCATACACACAGGATTCCCTAGAGCTGCTCACCTATGCCCCTAGTTAGTCTCACAAAGATGAACAAAATGAGAAACAAGAAGTAAACAGCTGCTTTATATGAGCTGCTCTAGAGCACAATCAATACACAAGCAGTGACTGTCACAGAAGATCCCTGTCTAAATACAAACACAATACCAAAATGTAACAAAGAATCCTTTCATTTAGAAGTTTGGTGCACAGAAAGCTTAGAGGATGCTAATTTGCAAAAAGCAGGTAGTAGTCCAGTTCTAAAGAAAGATGTTGCTTAACTCCAAAGCATTCAGTTTTTTCTCTTTTATTTTATTATAACTTAGTGTCTTCAACCGAAAAACAGGAAAAATGCATTTTCTTCACAAACATGAGTCTAAATTTTTAACTGAATCCTCAGTTTCAAGTATTCTGAAAGTTGTTCACAAAACTAAAACGCTCAAATTACTCCTTTTAGGTTAACTTCTTCAGAACTTAGCAATGAGAAAGTTTTCCAGGGAATGCTGTTTGCACTGATAAGTAATTCAAAAACATAGGTACATACTCTTCTGTCCACTTCTCTCTTGCTTTTTCATCATGCCCAACCATAAATCACATCTTTACACAAAATCAAAGGAGCTGGTGAACTTCAAGATTTCTCAAGGACTTTTATACATTAAAAGAATGTCAACCTTCCAGGCAGGATCTATCATTTCATGCCATAACTCACATTTGCTACTTACATAAGAGATAAGCTCAACAGACTGAAAAGAACCAGGGAATGGAATTACACAGCTTGGGAGCTGGAAATGCACTCTCACTCCTAGGCCACGAGTTCAAATGAGAGTTGACCAATACATTTCAGACCAGACACATCTGTGAACCAAGCAGGAAGCCTAAGGACTCTGCAGACACAGAGTAAAATTCTTCTAGAGCACCTCAGAGGTACATTTCTAGGTAATGATTGAGGAGAGAGGCAAGGAAAATTCAGTGTTCCCAGCCTTCAAAGTAGCTATTCATCTGGAAAGGGTATTAGACCAAAAATAAAGAATCTAGTGTGATAAGTCAAGACAAGAGTTTTCACCAAGGCTCAGTATCAGCTAATATTTAATATGAAAGAAAGAGGGGAATGTAGAAAACCAAAATGCTTAAAAGGCTACACCGTTCCTTTGCCACTAGGCCTCTAACACAAAGAACATGCTGAGAACCAAACATGCACTCACTTACCTTAGTCACATCTACTTGGTCAGACCAATCTATGTTAATGCTCTCCAGGCAGTTACTGCTGGCATATTGTTTCATTGTCCGGGAAACATTGTAATAACAGTAAAACATGACTGTTAAGGGTACAACAAAATTAACAGCAATTACACTCATTGTGTAGGAAATAAAGGACCTGATAAGACAGAAAAACAAAAGAGAGTAACTTACAAATAGCCATCCAGGAAAAGTTACCAAAGAATTTGGTATTTTGATTTGATTATGACATTTTATAACAAGCTCTAAAATAATAAGGAAAATTTTCTTTAGCTTATTTTTTTTAATTAGAACCTACATGTATTGAAGTTTTGAAGCATAGCTCAGTTCCTACGGGTTTTTTTTCTAGACTTGCTCTATGTTATTTCTATTGTTTTAAATTATTGTTAAAAATTTTGCTTCATACTTCAGAAAGATATCATGCTCCTACAGTGGTGAATTAAACAGACTTGAGTGAGCCAGCAAAGTTAAAAGAAAGCGTGAGGGGGAATCTTACGCATCATTTTTCCTCCAATTTACTGTGCACGTTGCTCCAGTGGGATCAGGAGCGTAGCTGGCCCAGCCTGCAGTAGGCATGGAAGACCAGAAGACTGCATTTATCCAAGCAGCAAGGATGAGAGTGGCATAGCTACGGGTGGTCATTCTTCTTCCTGCGGCCAAGCACAGTCAGTCACCAATGGTTCTCATCTGCTGCATCTTTCCAGTGTCAAACTAGAGTGACAGGTGGCTTTTAGCAAGCACATGAGTTAACAAAGACCCTTTCTAAGGTTTGCAGCGCCAAACACTGTAGCACACCTGCTTCATTCTGCTGATTGCCATCCCAGTCCTTGCAACCTGTAAAGCCACTTGAATGCCACCACCCATTCCAACTCTCAGCATACAGGCAATACTTTATCCCAATCCCACGCCAAAAGCCTATTATGCAACAGTGCATTCAAGTACATCCTTGGAAGACTGCAGGGGAGGAATTAACTGCTACAACTCAGCTGTAGCAGAGGAGAGAAAAACACCCAGGGTGGTGTTAACACAACAACAAAGGCACACACCTGCTTGACAGAGATCAAAACCTCACACAGACAGAGGCTTTTTGTGCACTTCTCTGTACGGATGTGGCCCTCTAAAGACTGAAAATGGCCAAGAAAACACAATTTATAAACAGAGCAACAGCCTAGTGATTAATTTTTCACTTTAACGAGCAGTATGCCAACTAGGTAACTTACTTAACCAGGTAATGTAGGATCAAGTTATGCCCAGAGCTATAATTATGGAGTCATTCATGAGAAAACAATACAATCAAATCCAAATTTTATTCCTCCCAACAGTGACTGAGTTTTGACCCTAAGTACAGTACCTATATCAGGCCTGCAGATGGTCAGGTAACGGTCAACTGCAACAACAGTCAGCAAACCAATACTTGCCATCCCAAAAAAGATATTTAAGGCAGCATAGATCTGAAATTAAAACAAACAAGCAAGAAAATAATTTCTGATAAATCTTTCAAAGATACCGGCACAAATCTGTGCACTGAATCAACACAATTCAGCTAGAGTTCTCTTCCATAAACAAGGTCTTGAAGGAACAAATTCAATGCAGGCAATTTGAAGCTGGCTCATTAAAAAGTTGGCTCATTTCACGAGCATCTGATTGTGTGCACATTAGAAATCCTAAAGACAGCAGTCTCAAAATCAGAGAAACACTGTCCCGTAGTAAGTAAATTTTGAGGTTCAGAGTTTGGAGGGGTTTATTTCATGTTTCCAATATATGTTAAGGAAACCTGAGGAACATTTGGTCGATCAGAAAGAATTACAGCTTCAGCAAATGTGAGGTTCTGAATTACCACTCTTTCATCCATTATTTCACAGTGGCCCACTGATTTACCCCCTCAGGCTCCATTTTTATGTCTGTCAGATCTTTTGCACAGAGCGACACATGCTGCAATCCCAGCATGCTCCAAATGCATCTGCCCCATTATCCCGTGGGAAGCCTGACCAGGAAGGATGATTGGGAGGACTGTGTTGCCAGTGGGCACCCCAGTAAGACAGAGCCCTCAACCAGAGCCCACGGCACCAGAAGCTGTAATAGAACCACATGGCATCCAACCATCTCCGATCACATTCGGTTTAGGTTGACATGAATTGTGCTTCAAGTGGTCTTAACTCTCAAAAGCCTTGGTAGTCAGATCCCACAGCAACCTGAACACACCACAGCTCAATCCAGACCCAAAGATGTTAACACTGAGGCTTCCTGCCAAACAATGACTGAATTCTGAGCTTGAAGTAACTCTCTATTGCGGCAAGTGAGGTCAGATTGTGATAAATGTCCCTTATATAAGTGTCCAAAATATTTGCCTTATAATACATTTTTGGTATATGTCTTCACATTGCTACTCATGCTCCTTGTCACTCAAGCCCAACAGTCTATCAATACTGTAAATTAAAATCACAATACACAGTGAGCAAAGCCCACCATCTCTCTGCTATGGAAGCACATGTTTTTCAGTCAGTCTCTTCCTAAAAACAGACAGCTCTTAAAATTAGGCTAAATCTTTAATGGAGACCAAGAGCTTTAGAGGCTTTCACTTTAGATATCCTATTAGTCCCCTCCAAAAAGGACATGTATTTGCCAAGTAGAACTCACCAAGATCTATCAAGCTCACCATCAAAACAGTAGCCACAATCAAAGTCTTTTAACTTTATTAGCAAAATCATCAAATGTGCTACTGTAACAGTCTTCATTTCAGGATCTGATTTTCTAAGCCTTCTTAAAGCTATTTTAAAATGTCTAGTTGGCAGATATAAGGTTACACTTTAATGTTTTCAGATTGTAAATGTAAGCATAAAGTGAAATCCACATGAAATACCATCTCCAGACATTGCTGACATCACAGAACATCAGCTCCAGGTCGAGTCAAATTCTGTATCTCCACCTTAGCTCTTAAAATAACATGAGAAAAAGCCATTACTTCTTTCTCAGTTTGCTTTTAAGTGCTCAAAACTCTCTCTCTAACTGAATGGCAATACCTGGCATCCGGTATATCCAAATTTCCAGCTTCCATGCAGGTCTGAGGCAGCTGACATGGGGTAACCAATGCCACTGACACCAATATCAGTAAAAGCCAAGTTGATAATAATTGCGTTGGTTGCTGTCCGAAGCTCTTTGTACTTAACAAAGATGCCTAACACAACAATGTTACTGAAAATGCTTATCACTCCTGTAAAAACAGAAAAAGGAAAACATTACAAAAGATACACACCAGCCAGTAACATGCATGCAGAAGAAAATGCAGCTTATTGTTATATGTAAGTCCCAAAAAATATTTATTTTCAGTCAAGTGCAATTTTGCAAAGAAGATTGGCACCTGAAAAGGAGAAAAAAGCTTTTCCAGTTAGGCAACCCTCACTTGGATTCAGTAAGCACCAACAGTGCCAAACCTGCAATGCAATGACAACAAGCAGAGCAGAAATTTAAATGCATATAGGATTACACTTCAAACACTCTGGCCACCAAGTACAGTGCTGACTTCCATGATAAAGAAGAATGAGGGTTGGTGACTGGCAAAAAAAAAGTGATGGAAAAAAACCATATGTACCTGATCTGGCAGAAGGCCCCTGCCAACCCCTGAGATTCAGCAATTTTAAAATCAAATGAGGCA
>VZTR01033398.1:24091-36013 GCA_013400775.1 Chaetops frenatus | reverse complement strand
AAAAAATCAGGTACATGTATAACACAGAATTTATCTTTCCAGCTAGCATTTTAAAATGATACCAGAGCATTTTGCCACTATAAGGAGAAAGACATCCGTGAGGCAGCACAGCTTTCTGCAGCCTGACTATCCCTGCTGTCATCACAAAAATGAATACACTGAGCAGTGTAATGCTTAACAATTACTCCCTTCTAAGAAAATAAGAGAGAAACACTTAAACCTTTTAAAGACCAGCATAATGATGAACACTGTACCCAGACTTCATTCTTATCTTATACATCTGCTTATTAACAAGGCTTAAATCTTCCAGATGTGAAATTTGCTGCGGTAAGGCATTTGCAAAGCAATCAATCATACTTTCAAATATTTTATGGACTTCATTGTCAAAAATATTTCTCATTAAGAACATAAAAATTTACTAGACTCCTCCAACTATAAGTAGAAAAAAAAAAAAGAAAAAAATCTAAACCCACTAAGTAATCCAACTTATTTTTCTTTTTTTAAAAATATTTAATTTCCATGCAAGATTAAGAAAGAAGAGCTAGGTTGATTCTGGCTAATTACATTGATATCCTATGATTACCAATGATAGCTTTGATCCTGAACACCAACTGGTCAAAACTGTCTGAAAAGATCACCTTGTTACATATGACATAATCAATTTTAATAAAAATATAAGAGGTATACCTAGGCTTCCAATACATGACCATTATCTAGCTCTACAGCTTCTCAAGAAGCCTGCTGATCTGTGTAGCTGTTCTATTAATTTCTCAAAAGACCTTAAATAAATTATTTTCTTTGCATCCAAAAATACCCACTTTTCCAGAACAGCAATTTGATACTCACCATTTCAGACATGTATGCTAAATAAACTGTGACCACCAGCAGTACTATTCCATATAAATGTAAGATACATTAATATTCTAAAGTATTTAAAATCTAACTACAACATGGAAAAATCTGTGGTGGACTCAATTAATAAAGACTAAACTGATTTGATTTTCCATAATAAAGAATGCCTACTTGTAAACACAGCAGGTTTCAGTTTTGGTGCGTATTTCATTACTATGGCACATAATGCTTCAGAAAAGCAATACTGAAGTAGTTGTGGTTATACAATGAGAATGTTTTTAAGGGGAGAAAAAAAAATAATTCTATAATCATTCAAGTTTAGCCAAAGACCACTGCAGTCACAGGGAACAAACACAATGTGAAGCCTCACAGTGTGCTTTTCTAACACGTGTTGCTGGTGAAAAATACAGCTGCAACTGGAATCTGCTCTTTGATTAATGACCAGCTCCCACCCTCTAAGTTACATTCCAACCCTTCCTCTTACATCCCCCTAACAGACACGCGCTCACATGCTCAGACTACACATATATTACTACAAACATGTGGCCCAGGAGAAATCTCAAGATAGCTTCGAGCACATCACAGAAAAATGCAAGATGTGACAGCTATGCCCTATTTTTATCTCTTTTGCAAGCTGGCAGAAATTAATTCTCACTCTCTTCTATAATTACATATCAACAAAATGTATTTTTTGAGACACAACACTGCCTTCAAATATAGAGCAGAAAAGTTAAGATTCTGCCACACTTCAGATGTTTCTGCATATTTCAGTCAGGCAGCTGATTGCTAACTTGTCAGTAAACATGGAGAAAAGCCATCAGACAGCTGTCTAATACAAAATGAAATACCATCACTGTTACTATACAAAATGAGCATTCAGATCAACAAGTTCTATTTTAAAAAGTTACGCAACTATTTGCCAATGCCCATACCTGCTGTTATTAAGTAAGCTGCAACTATGTTGTGCCCAGTCTGTGTGAAGGCTGAATGAGCTTCATTGTCACTTTCTGAGGAATTGGATGAGTCATTCCAATGCATTTTCGGCAAGACTGTTGTCTATCCTCTGCAATAATTCATCAAGAAGACGAAACACTACAAAACCCTGTCAGGCAAATTCTTTCATTATTCGGCAGCCTCACTGAACAATTAAAAGAAGGGGGGTAGGGAGGAGTTCCCCCCACCATTGACAGCTTCCAAGCATGATTTAATTGGACTAAAGTGGAAAGAAGTTTACGCTCCCAATCTATGCAGGAGATTGTTAATTAAAACAAAGAGCAGCACAGAACTGAGTAAATTTTGAACAGTGTGCTTAAACTTCATTCTTACTGCTAATGAGATTAACTGTCACATGCCCCCAAAATTTTTCCCTTGAAACCTCTTGTGCAATGCTTTGGAAACCTCAAAAAAAGTTGACTCAGTTCAATCAATCATCAGCCTGGCTTGGAACTAATTCCCATCATCACGCAAAGCACAAAAACCTGCGGTACAACATGAAGAGACAAAGATCAGTTTCCTTAAAAACAGGATACATTTACTCTAAAGCCCATCCCTTCAAATCTTTAAAGACTTGCTTCTCCAAGATTCTTTGTTTGATTTAAATTTTCTGACAAAGTCGCAAGAAAAACACATTCCAGTATTTTCCAAAGTGAAGCATGACTTTCAGAAAACTCAGTTGCTACATTTCTAAAATAGCCTGGTCTATAGAAAATGGGTGCTGAATATGCCTCCCTCTCCTAAACACAATACATGTAAGCTTACCTTGGGCAAATTTTCCAAAGCATCTTACTGGGTATTTTTCAAAGACCTGAGCAGCAAAAGCTCACATTTTCTTCCCTTCAATGACGAGGTACCAGCACAACAAACATATTTTTAAAAAAAAAATACATAAACATCAGCTGCAAAAGCATTTGCTCAAAGATTTTATACGCAGTTTCAGCAAGCAGCTGCTTCCCCGCAGTCCTGCTTCATACACTTTTTGCCTTCAGTCAGTATTCATAGGGGGTGTAGAAGGGACAAGGATGAGCCCCAGTGGCTCTTTAGTTTTATGTGGTTCACAGGTAGGTCAGGCAGGTCCGAGGCTAGGGTTGTGCCTTCGGAGCAGCAATAGGGGTCAGTGACACAAGAATACAGTGAAAGTACACCTGAAGAGCTCTCTCTTCTCTAACCTATGAAACACGCACAGAGCATTCCTTTCCACTTCTCAGCGCTCCAAAACAGATGTCCTGCATCTTTCACCCATTTGAATGTAAAGGGAAGAAAATTTTTTATAAAACCTGTGCAGCCACAGCATTTAGTCATCATTACTACGCATGATCTCACGTCACAGTCCTCCAAGCAAACGTTTTCTTTAATGTCCCGCATCTACACTCACAGCTCCCAGGGTACTTGCATTATTACAGTATTTTTCCTGTCAGAAGAGGATTAGGCAGGAACAGGGTGGGAGGGTTCTAAAAGGACAGATGATCTGTTTGGCAATGAAGCCACTTTCCTTGTGCAAAACTGTCCAGCCCTGAAAGATAAAGGCACGGTGATAATTTGATATCTTTGCTTTCCTCCTCTGACACTTTGGCGAGATTTTCAAAAGCACCTCAGATCTTGCAGCTTCCACAGAAGTCAGAGCTTGCAATGCTGAATGTCTCAGAAAAGCAAAACATTCCTATTTTTACTCAGATAGGATTCCAGATGTACAGTAGCAATTAACAAAAGAAATTTTATACTTGATTAAAATACAACTTTCCAGTATGTGCAGTCCCTTCTATGTACCATCACATTGTTTCTCTTCCTTCTTAAATCTAATTTTACAGCAACTGGGATTCACAGAAATAAAGTCAAAACTAAAGGCAGACATCATCAAATGAGTTTTTTCTGCAACACCGTAGTTCATAAAATAAAGCGAAAAAGACAAAACAATAAATTAAATATTGAAGTTTACAAATAATTCAGGAAGATAGAACCACAGCTTCTAAGCCAGATAAAATATGTTTTACCATATTGCTTATTAATACTAGTACAAGAATGAATATAAAATCCAAAACCTAGGCTGCTTTATCTTCCAATAATATAGCATTACTGGTGTCAGGGGGGGCACTTTATAAAAGTCAAGTGATGCTTTTCCTTCCCACTTGTCCCAGATCAGTAGCAAAACGTAACTTCTATTCAAATCCATTCAATTTGCATGTATTTCTACACATATGTGGGGCAATGCAATGTGGGGTTTAGCAAGCTGCTTTCAGTTATGAATAAAATATTATCAATGCATGAATGATGTGCGTAGAGAAATGTACCTTTTGCATTAAAAATAAACAAATTGGAAACAAAACAAACCCCAAACTTCTCCCTTTCCTATTTCCAGCAGTAACCCTGCTACAAACCCACCCCAAACCCAACCCTTCCCACATTTACTACGCCTTCCACTGCTGGAGGGCTCTCTAAGGCAAAACGTCCCTTTAATCTTTTCCCAAATGCATGTAAATGGTTCAAACCCCAAGGAAAACAAATTAATAACTTACCTCTTTCTCCTCCTTCACAGAGATTTTTACTAGATTTAAACTGTTGGTTAGAAAAGTTTCGCCGTATAGGGATTTTCAGCTGGCAGAAGAAAATGCCCTGAAAAATGCATGACTCCACAAAGATTTTTACTTGCCATACATCACAATAGCTATGCTTTTTTTTAAATAAACAATACTTTTTCTTGCCAAGACAATGCTTTACACAACTGCAAATTATTTTGCGCCAGTACGTGTGTGACAGTCCAGCATTTCTTCAGGCAAACACCCACATCTGCAAGTCAGTGCCAGAGAAAATCCTTTCTGTTCTACAACTGCCAGTGTAGCAGACTTACATTAAAATATCCCAATTACTTTCTGCACTTCATCAAATTTCTCCGACAAAGTAACATAGCAAACCTATGAACTACATTGAGCCATCCTATCCCAGCACCTGCAGAAAACACAAGGGAAATAAGTAACTCTGCAAGGAATGCAGAGGCACTAAAGCCACTCTCAATAGGTAACAATTTAAGCTTTATAATATACCTCTATGTATTACCCTTTGTTTAAGGAGGATTTAGATCCCAAATAGAAAAACAAAACAAATAAAAAAACCCCAAAATTTTGCTGTGGCATGGACAAAAGGCTCCAGGTCTTCTAAATACTTGTAAGCAATCTGATCCTGGTGATGCACCAGCAGTCAGTTTCAAAATCAGCTGAAAGTTGGACCCTATACCTGGGCCAAACACTGCCATGGCAGTGGAGGAGGACACAGGCAGGTGACACCACGACTGCTGCACACTGTGGGCTGCTCTGAAGCCTACCTGAGCTCCAGAGGAACATTCCAAGACAGCAGCCCCCCTTGTGCTGCTGGAGCAGGTGGCAGGTGAGAAGCTACTTAGACGGTCCAGCTATCTGCTCCAACGGCTGCCAGAAAGGGGAATACAGGGAACACCAAACTGTGATCCAGAGCCCACACTAACACCTTACCCCCATCTCCCTCACTTCAGACTGCACTGTGACTTTTCTTCCCCAGACACTAAAACTACTTGAAATTTCCCATTTCTGCCAACGCACCTATTTCTGTCAGGGTACCTGTGAGCCCCTTTCCTATTCTCTGCAGCAGCAGCACAGGATATCTGTACTTACGCACATACATAAAATGAAAACATTTCACTTACTAGGATCAGGAGCACTGTGAGAGACTCACAGATAGAATTTGAATTAAAAGTTCAAGACAGAGAGAAAGGTGTAATAGAAAATTAGAGAACCTCTATTTTAGCTCATTACAGCATTGCACTGCAGACAAGACGTCATCCTAATCTTTTTGAGACTGAATTTTCATCGATTAGTTAGCACCTTATATTAGGAGGGCAGGGTCACACCATGGCACGGAGAAGACAAGGCAGAACAGGGACTGAATGTGCCTTGCAAATATCACCCTTCCCCAGAATGGAGAAGGTAAAAAAAAGCATCATCATATGGAAAACACATCCAGATAGTTTTCTCATGCTCTTCCATCCTAAGAACATCCCACAACCTCCACGGAGAGCTAAAATTATAAATTTTCTCTGGATATTTGCATAAAATCCATCTAGCATTGTTTGTATGCCTAGGCCATGCCATAATGCTCCTCATGCATTTTTCCACTGGGACTGCAATCCCCTCCCTACAACCATGAGGCCAATCTTTCCTCCAGAACTGCAATGGATATTGCTGTTTAGCCCCTCTGCACACAGAGGTCAAAGCCTTTGTTTCGGCCTTGCAGCGCTTTAGGCTGACTCACTGCTCCATCTGCTGAGAGACTCAGCACACAGTTTGCTCCTGGGCTGCCAGACAGCCTGCAGCCAAACACTGCCTGTCACACCACAAAATTTACAGCTCATGGCAGGAGCCTTCTGACACCCTGGGAAAAAGCATGTCCCTATAGAATAGCAAAGAGCAGCATGAATTTGGGTTGCTATGTTAGTCTTCCAAAGTCAGAACAATAAGGAAAGAAGCCAGCAGCCCACTATTAAAGCATCAGTGAACAAACCCAGCACAGCAGAGGATCCAGCTGCAAACATGACAGATGTACTGACATTGCAGCTGCACTTGGTTTGTGTTGTTCAGCTGCAATGTGGCATGCTCAAAATGCAATTATTTGCACAGAATTTCGATAAAAGGCTATTCTACCTTAAGTCCAAGTGGTGAGACACTTAGGCCTAGCAATGCATAGCAACAAAAGCCTAATCATTCTCACAGTTCTGGATTTAACAGACCTGGTTAAAGATAGGCCTGTAGCCATACCAGGAAAAAAACTGGAATCCCTCATTTCCTGAATTTCCTGAGGTTAACAGTAGACTCACCTTCTTCTCACAAAAGCAGACCTAGCAGAAACACAATGTCCTACATTGTTTTTTTTAAGCTGAAGAACATGCTTATCTATTATCCTATGCAGCATCTATCCACATTTAAATGAATTCTTTAACATCTATTTTTCCACTCTCTCAAGTTTTGTTACAGAGATTATTAAAAGTAATGTTCACATTTGTTAAAACTTGCAGTAACTGTCCAATCCTGGTACTGAAAAATTACCTGTTGCCTTTGTTAAGCAGAAGACTAACATAATTAATCTGCCTGTTAATTCATCAATTAAAAAGTGTAACAGTGCAATCAATTCTGAAAGGAACTTTTTTCACACCAAACAAGATGTTCAAAATACTTGTACATACATTATTCTACAGACCCCTTTTCAAAAGTGCTGGGTAGGAAAGTCTGTGAACAGACTCCTGGCTCCAGCTGAAATCCAGGAAGTTCTAGATTTCACCTAATTTATTCCCAAAGTTCCAGAGTAGAGAGACACCCTGGTCTCCTCCATCCTTAGGAAGACACAGTCACTGTCTTTTCAACAATTCTCATTATGCATCCATTTAAAGAGACAGAAGACTTGTGCAGATTTTTTCATGCCTTTCTAAGCAATACATAAAAGCATTGCGTGCAGAGGAGGCCCTTGATGGGCTATTTAATTTCAGCCCTGCACAAGCCCAGAGAACCACAGAGGTGCAGTACCAGGACATCAAAACCTCAAGAAAACAGGCTACGGGGGGGATGCAGGGCCAGTTAAAAACCCTTAGCATTTTAATATCAGTGTAATTAGATACCATTAGACAACTGAAGTATAGTATTAACCTTGTCTTGTTCATTAGACAGCAGATTCCAAGAAGACTATGTCTTAATGCCTTTGGCTTTCATAAAGATTTATACAGAAAAATTGACAAAATATACATAGCTGTCTTTTCTTTTATACGTTATTATGTATTTTTAAAAATTATCAACACTAACGTTTGAAATTTCATTTATAAAAAAAGTTCAAAAAGGCTGTTTAAATGGCATGTCCAGTTCAGAGCAACCCAGAAGACTCGACATAAAAGGAGCATGGGAACCAGGGATCAGTCATGCGCAGGTTCACACTGATGTATGTGCATGCAGTGAACCTGTAGGGTCTTCTGAAAAACCATTTCAATTGATTGTTTACTCCAAACTCCAACATGGAGTCAAGCACTGACTGCACTGCTTGTCAGAAACAAACAGTTTAAGAGTAACATCAAGTCCTGGCTTAGTTAGGAAAGTTTACGCATATTCCGAGCAGTCTTCAGCTCTTCTCCTGGGGCTACGCTCTCCTCATGCATTCGTCAGCAGTCATTAAGTGTAAAAATAATTGTCGTTTGTAGCTTCAAGTTCTTTATAAAAAGATTTTCAGGATCCTTTACAAGAATTTTTCTTGGTTCTTCACTTCTGCAGATGACATGATAAGACAATGGAGATACTCATGGATCCATTTTTAATGTCCTCTTCCTGTTTTAAGAGGTAAGAAAAATACATCAAACAATTCATATGTAAGTTGTGTTTAAAGCAAAGTCTATATACAAGTCCACATTGAATGAGTTGACAGAATAAAATGCAAAAAAACCAACGTGGTTTTACACACGCATCAACAAATGCAGAATACTGTGCTTCAGTTTAACCTACTGGGATGCACAGAAATCTCTTGCATATAATTATAAACATCTCTAAGACATTAAAAATCACAAAATTCTGTCTAATATTTACAAGCTTTAGAAATCAGGAGCTATTCTTATTGCTGAAAGGTAAAAGCCACACACTCACCCCGAAAGCCTCCTCCACCACCTCTTCCTCCTCTGAATCCTCCTCCTCCTCCTCTGCCTCCTCTGAATCCTCCTCCTCCTCTTCCTCCACCTCTGCCTCCTCCAAATCCTCCTAAACGAAAGAAAGAAATTACCCTTTGAGGAGCTTATAAATTCTTGGTTATGCACAACAATTTATTTCATGGACAACTTCTGAAATGAACAACAACAAAAAACCAGAAACTGTCAATTGCTGGACAGTCACCAGGTCAATTACTAGTACCTTGTCTCTTCTAGGGACCATCTGGAGCATTTTAGGTATTGCTTAATATCTGATATACCATGGCCAAAATACTAAAGAGACTTAACAATTAACTTCTTTCACAAGAAAAAAAATGGATTACATATATTAACCAGTAATTGATTACAACTATTAGTAATTATTATCTATTAATTACAGCTAAACAGAACATTAAAACAAATCAAGTCACTTTGAAACACTTGTGCCTTGCTGCAAAGGAGCAGGGTAAGGAAGAGAGGCAAGAAACTGCGATGTAAGAAAAAATAAACTTCAGCTTTAATTGAAGAGTACATCACAGGTGACATTCAAAAAGCTTTCTGTCTTTGTTATAAATCAGCATTCTCTCCTCCCTATGCTTTGGAGCTGTTAATTAGGTAGCTTAGAAGCCTAGGTCTTTCCACTGGAAAGATATCATTGCCTTTCTAAAAATTCAAGCAGAAACATGAATAACATTTTTCTTTGCAATACAGCTGTTGATAGTCAAGTACCCACCAGCAGCTTTAAAAAAAAAGCAAACAACACAAATACTCCACAAAACAAATGACCAAAACAAGCCATGGCATCTCAAATAACTCCAACATTCTGCAGCTATCATTCTTGTGATCTTACCTCTACCACCAACTCTGCCTCCCCCACGTCCACCACCACGTCCTCCTCTACCACCTCCTCTGGGAGCACCTTTTTCTCCAGGGGGCCTTGGCAAAAATCTCTGAAGGGGCAGCAGCTTTGCTGGATCAATGTAAAACTGCAGGTAGAGATCTCCATTAGGCTTTCAAAACACCAAGACTAAAAAGCACATGAATAGCTCCCTTTACAAACATCCAGGATTTGGTTTTACCCCACTATGTCAAACTGTCCTCTGCAAATAGCCAAATAGAAAAAGCACACAGGAAGTAAATCACAGAATTAAAAAGTGGCTAAAATATTGGTGATATTTGTGTGATATTCATTTACTTTATCTTTTCTTGTGGGACAGGGAGAAGGAGTAACTTGGCAAATAAAAATCTGAAAAGTGGAACTTAATGCCTATGTTTACAAAGGACAATCAGCTTTTAAAGTTATTAAAAACTTAACAGAGCTTGTATTATCTGCTGACAGAACAGACTTGTCTAACTGATGATGTACAGTAAAATTGTTATTGAGATTGAATTACCTTCTGCATTTTTTTAAATGAAGAGGCTTTCATGTTCTCAGACAGTTTCACTGAAAAATACTGTTAGTTTCCTTAAGGAGCATTGCAGAAATAAAACATTAAAAACTGTGATCCTCATCAGTATATGGAAGGAACATTGAGACATTTTTTAAGTCAGTATTTTATAAATTAAGCTAAATTTCTCCACAATTGCAATAAAAACTGATTTAAACCTGCACATTTTACTTCACATTTAATGTGAGAGAGGAAAATGCATGCAGCTAGTGACTGATGCTCAACTAACCAACACAGGCTGAGGCTTACTAACATGTTACAGGGTTATCCTGCTTTTGTCATGGATTCTGTCCATCTGGCAGCGGCAACAGAATGTACCCAGTGTCTCTGTGTCAAGCTGGTTTTGTCAGAGGATGTCCTTCCCACTTTTATGGGCAGGTTAAGTAATAAGCTCAACAATGAGCAACAGGACATCTTAGTATAAACTCACTTTTTCATTAAATAATGAGCTGGAGCATGACCAAGGTCCCCTAATGCACAAAAAAAATCCCCCAGACCCTTGATCCAACTCTATTATGGCTTAGTAACCTATAGGAGAAAATGCGGTCAGTTAGCCAGAAAAAGTAACAACTGGAACCACCATGGGTCCAAAAGACATCATTAGTACTGGTACAGAGTGAAAACCTCTGACTGACTTAAAGTACTTTGTCATATTAAAAAAGCTCTGAGACAGGCACTTAATGTTACTGAAGCCCTTACTGACACCAACAATTGCAGCTACACTTGTGTCTGTTCACATATAACTGGTAGCCAAACCCTGAACTATTTTAAAATCCTAGAGAAATCCCATTTAATATCCAATCTATTTTTAAAAAACAAGTATTCTAAGTCCCACATTTTTTTGAAGGATACAAAGTCTCTCAGTTGTCCAAAGATTTCATCCACTTTGCCAATCTGCTCCTTATTATCCAAGTACACTGGGGCATTGAAATAAGGCACCTTGTTTTCTTCTGTTTTACATTTACAAACTAAGTCATCTTCACAGGGATGCATGAACTCTCCCAACACTGAAATAAAGAAGAAACAAGCTAAAGATCTGGACCAGACATTCTTAATCCAATAAATAAAGTTCTTTCATGTAACTTACAAACTACCCTTTCTGGAGGGCCCTGGTCATACCCTCCTCTGTTGAAGCCTCCTCTTCCACCTCCCCGTCCAAAGCCGCCTCGTCTGCCACGGTTAAAGCCACCTCTGTCACCACCACCTCCTCCACCACGGCTGAAGCCACCTCCTCTTCCTCCTCCACCTCCTCTCCCACGAAAAGACATGCTCTATGGCCTCCTACATTGTGGAAAAAGAATCAGTTGTTTAAGATATAAAAGATGCGTCACATTTGATTTTCTGTACAAATTACAGCCTCCTCTCAGCCTTGTTTGTTAATTTAATGATTAAATTCCTTTTCAATCTTCAGTACAGACATGCTGACCAACGAAAAATCAAGTTTACACCTAAGATGTCATCCATTGCAACATCCACCTGCAAAAAGCGACCAGCAGTGACCAGTACCTTTTTCACTCATCTGTATAAAGGCTGATGACACTCCCCAGCCCCACAAGTGTCACAAAGTGGGAACATCATAGAATGGTTTAGGTTGGAAGGGATCCTAGAGATCAGCTACTTCCAACCCCCTGCTATGTGCAAGGACACCTTCCACAGGTTGCTCAGGGCNACTGGAAGGCTGCTGTAAAACCTCCCCAGAGCCTTCTCTTCTCCAGGCTGAACAATCCCCACTCTCTGCCTGACTGCAGAGGAGAGGTGCTCCAGCCCTGTGACCATCTTCGTGGCCTCCTCTGGATCTGCTCCAAAAACTCTATGCATACTTTTCTGTGTTGAGGGCTCCGGAGCTGGATGCAGCACTGCAGGGGGGGGTCTCACCAGAGCAGAGCAGAGCAGAGCAGAGCAGAGCAGAGCAGAGCAGAGCAAAACAGAGGGGCAGAATTCCCTCCT
>VZTR01033398.1:0-22005 GCA_013400775.1 Chaetops frenatus | reverse complement strand
TTGCTGGGATGTGTTATAAACCAATGCCTTTAAAAATGTTTATAATCTGCTCTGCAGTTCAGCTGATGTTTGAAAAGTAAAGAGTATAAAGTTTGTGGGAGATCAGTAAGAGTGAAAATCACACCATGTAAATGATCCAAAAAGAAAAAAAGAGTTCAGAAAAACTAAGAAAGACAAGGTGGCCAAAGACAAAGGGGATAAACATTATAAATGGTATTTAGGAACTTTTGTTTAGATAAGAAAAGGCTTACAAATGGACAGTTTGCTGAGGTCCATGAAGTAATCTGCAAAACTATTGGTGCAATTCCTAAGACTGCTTTTATTTTAATTTTTGTGTGTGTGTGTGAATTGCAGAATGCGGCATCTAATGCTGAAGAAAACCACTTTCAACAGGTTAAGCCTGCCCAGCCAGCTGAGCAAGACAACTACCTCATAGAAGAATGCTTAAGCAACCAATACACCCACAAGTCCTGTAAAAAAGTTTTTTGTCACCCATGGGAACGATGTGTGGAGGGAAAATGCCTTTGCAAGCTTCCCTACCAGTGCCCAAAGAATGGCTCTGCAGTTTGTTCCACCAGTGGGAAGAACTTCCGTACTTACTGTCAGCTAAAGAGCTACAAGTGTCAACAACCCAAAGCAAAGTTTCTGCACAAGGGAACGTGCATGCCTGAAGGTATTAACACCTCCTTGTCCAAAGTTTATCCATCAAGGCTGCCTGAGGAGGTACTTACACTATATACAGCTCAGGTCTGTTCATTTTCTTGCACTAGTGACAATGTGAAACAGAAAATGAAAAGTCACTGAAAATGGGCAGTATCTGTTGATTTTCATAAAAAAAGTAAAGTCATTGACAGGCCCAGGTCACCCTGCTGCTGGTTTTGCTATACAGACTGCTGCAGGCATTTTGCCACACAGGTAGTAGAAGCAGGATCTGGCCCTCTCTTTTCAAGAATTACTGGTTGGGTATCAAAAATCCCCAAAAGGAGGTCATTATACTAAAATGCGACCTGTTCTTGGTAGACCTCCAGGTACTCTTATGTACCTATTACCCTCATTTGTCCTTAACTGGCTTATTTGGATAAATTAGCAGGCTCAAAGACACAAAGTCAATCCTCAGAAAATTCAGGAATAGTACTTGGAGCTTCTGATTCCCAATCTATTGTTCTTTCCATATGAACTTTGGCTGCAAATACAAAATTAGTCCTGATTTGATTTTGTGCTGTCTTTCCATTAGATACAGATACGTCTATNTGTTTTTATAATTTGTTTTTTTTTTCGGTTTTTTTTTTTTTTTTTTTTTTTTTTTTTTTTTTTTTTTTAAGAAACATTTTCAGTCTCTCTGGGTCATGGAGATTCAAGTTTGCTTCAGGTAAAACCTGTGAATCACAAGGACAACAGTTTTGTATGCGCTAGTGAATGGACAATGAATGAAGCAAATGTGGCTTGCAGGCACCTTGGCTTTGATTTGTAAGTTTGGTGAATTTATCTCTGGATAACTGCAAGGGATCTGAGAAAGTAGTCATGCTTACAGAAGTGTCAGTCACAGCCAATAGTTAAGACAGATGTATTGGTTACAATATTCTGATAAAACTTCTTAAACTGACACCTGAGAGTGAAAGCCAAAACACAGATTTCTGTGTTCTGTTACAGGTTACAACTGTACAAACCATAATTGTTTTACTTTAAAATAAAGAGGAAGACCAATGTGGAGATGTTCCCTCAGGCCTGTGTTAGGGAAAGTGCATTAATGGATCACCCCCAAGTAGCTCTGAGCAGTGATCTGTGTGCAGAGAAAGGTTTCTCAGGACAGCTGACAACAGGGTACAGCTCAGTTTTGCCACTTGCATTAGCCAGACTAACAACAACCAGAACGTGGGGTTTTTTTCCTTCATCCCTTGCCCCTGCTGCCACTTCTTGCTCTGGCCCCAGGGATGGCTGAAGCCACATGGAGCTTTTTCTTTTTCCTGTGGCCACACTGATGACCTGAGTTGCATATTCAGCTCCTCATAGAGTCAACTCTATATCCTATACATAATTTCACACCTGTACAAATAATTTAACTTAGGTAGAGTTGCTTCCCCAGCCTTACTGAAAAAAAAAACCACCAAACTTCAAAAAAGGGCCAAAAAAACTAAAACTGCTGTTGCAGTGCCTGTCTAGGAGAGAAGGAAGTGTTTCCTAGTCCTGATCAGTGTATCTTCAGATAGCAGAGAAGAGTTTGCCCTGGGACAGAGCATTCAGCTCTCGAGTCTCATTGAAAGCCTCTCTAGGTATCTATTTACTCGATCCGTATTTCTTTAAGGTAGAGGATACATACACTGTTAGGAGAATACTGCTCACATAAAACCAAGAAAGATAAAATTTATCAATCCCAGCCTTGCAGTGGCCTGAGCTTCCTCCAATATTCACTGGTTTTGGTGACAGCAAGGATAGGTCACCCCATGCAGAATGGTTCCCAAGTTATGGCTCACTCATGTCCACACAGAGATAGAGGTCTGAGCTTACAAGTTTTGCTACTTAAGGAGACTTTTCTATCCATCATGATACACAGTGGCTTTCATAGACCTACATATGGATTTGGGGACAGTTCTAGGTAGCAACCTGCAAAAATTAGCACTTTACTTTTCTTTCCAAAGTAAACATCTCCTGTTTACCTCTAGACAATTCCATGGGAAGTCTGGTCTTTTTCTTAGCCATGACCAAAATTCTTTGACACTGAGGAAAATCCTGTAAATTCTAAACAATAGAAGCAGTGGATAATCCATTGTGAAATTGTATAATTTGTTGTTGTTATTATTATTATTATTTGTATCTTCACAGAGGTGCTGAATATTACCAAGCCACTTCCAGCATCACAGAATCTACCTCAAATTCATTAAACTGTCTGCAAATAAGTTGCAGGGGCTTAGAGACAAGTCTTGCTGAATGTCACATAGAGATGAAATCAAGAAATAGTAATGAGGGACTGATTAGCCTGCAGTGCCATGAAAATCTCAGAGGTTAGTAGTTCTTTTTAGTTGAATATCTATTTGGTGTTTTTGCATTTTAAGTTTATTTTAAAAAATGAGGACATAGTTTGCTGAACTCTCAGCCACAGAAAACCTGCACTGAAACCTCTTGATTATTTTAAATCATCATTTTGCAGACTGTAAGACACTTGAGGTAATCTGGAGTCAAAATAGTCTTGAGTTTGCGAGCTTGAAAAATCACTGTTGCTCCTGAAGTATTTTTACAGATATTTCCCCAAAGGAAACTTATTTCGCCCCGGTTGTGTTTGTTCCACCATGACTTCCAGAGGTACCAAGGGTATATTGTATCCCACAAGTCTTATCTCTCCCGGCTTAACTGGTGAGGAGACAGGTGACGAAGTCGTGCTCATTGTTTGAGGGACATCAATTAGCTCATCATTAGCACCGCAGCCAGACGAGCATGACTGCGGTGAAACTGCCGGTGTCTCCTCCAGGGTTTCAGGGCTCCTCAGTTTCCCACTGATAAAAAGGGAATCAAGGCCTTGGTTAGAATTCTAATGGCTTTCTATTCTCTGTAGGGAGCCTTCTTTGGGGCTGGTGAGCATCAGCCTTACCTGCTGCTGACTGGAAGAGCTATGAATCATCTCAGGTTTTTCTTACAAAAATAGCTATTCACAGACTCTTTATGAGTTCTTTCTAGAGGGGGTACCTCCATCATCCTAATCCTTTGAATCATTTACAGTGGGTTTGAACCGATCATTTCTGGTTTAGTCCTCGCCAGTCCTTTCATTAAAATAAATTAAATTCCCTTTTGCCAGGGGACTGGAATTTGGAGGAAGAAAATATGTGGTCACACTGAAACCCTGATGAAAAGGCAATCAAAACAATTTTAAAAGATTCCTATTTACGTGACTGGGCCCTAGCATACCTACTGCTGATAGGCAAAACTGCTGACAGAATCAAATATGCAGGCAGAGTATTTCCCTGGGCAATTATGAAACCTAGTCAATTCCACACTACATTTTCATCTTGCTGCACAGCTTGTTCAGATGCGGAGTTTCACTGTGTTAACAAGAAGTGCATTTCTCTGAATAAAACCTGTGATGGGATCAATGACTGTGGAGACCTGAGTGATGAACTGTGCTGTAGAGGTAACAATTTCCTTTGTCAGGTGTTTCAAAATAATTTCAGCAGAAATCCACCCACAAAGAATTTTTATAGTGTTGTAACAGCTAAATTCTCTTTTCCATTAAGTCACTACATTAAACCAATCAGACCATAATCTATACAGTGGCAAGTGCAAAAAAGCAGGCATGAAATACCATTTTGAAGCAGGCAAGTGATCTCTTGAGAATCTGGATTTCTTCAGAGGATGAGAAAATAAAATGGGATTATTTGTTAGGCTGTTAAAGATTGATCCAAAAAATGAGTCCTGTTAGAATGAAAATGCATTTTTATTTGGAAAAAATCAGTAGTACTTAAACAAAGATACTGTTTTTCCAATGAACTATCTTTAAACCAAAGTAAGACCTCTCTTAAATTTTTTACAAATGCAAGATCATCCATGGAACATCTATGAAGAGTTCCTGGCACATTGCTTGTTCATTAGCAGTCATTCTTTTTGTATCTGCAATTCCAGCTGTAAAAATTCTGATTAGAAATGAGGAATGGACCTAGCACAACCTGAATGCAGGAGAATACTTTCTAATTTTGGATTTCAGGTGCCAAATGCTGATGTGGGCTACAAATTCCATCATTATCCCTCCATAACCTTAATTTTTTAGTGTTAAAATTGTAAGTCAGTTTAATCTGCTTATTATGGAAACATGGTCAGAATAATTTTAGGAAAACATAATAAATGCCTGTGATTTCATATATTTAGTGGACATTTATTTGGATTCCACATAACAAAAACAGTGCTATTTCAGCTGAATGAGCTGAAAACAATGCTTCCTGAAATCAAAATAAGTATTTCAACTGAGTTCAATGTTCTTTGGATCATCCTGGGATATCTGGATACTTTTAGAGAACTACCTTATTTTCTATTAAAGACAAATATCTTAAATAGTAGATTGACATAAGATTTTAAGTTAGCTCAGAAGACCCTGCTGTGAATTCAAGCACTGCTTTGCTTTTGATAACATTCAAAGGGATCACAACATTTAAAAGAAAAGGGGTTCTCAGGTTTATAATACTTTTTCATATAACTAAGAATTTTAGAATTAAGTTATTACATCCAGTATCTTCCCATTAGGACTCTTGATTCCTAACCCTGCATTTAGGCATCCAGCTGATTCAACCAAATGTCAGCTTGGTCTCTGATTTGAGGGGGTGAGATTTGGCACAAGCATCATCAGTTCCTCATTTGAGGTGATCAGTAATGCTGGCGAAATTGGAGATCTTTTGGCAGAGGTCAAATGTGGATGTGCTATGGATGAAACTGGTACGGAGTGACACCAAGTCTAGCAGTACAGCACTGCAGTGGTAACAGAGATCCGCATTTTTCAAGTCTTATAAGTTCACGATTTTAAAGTGAGGAGAGCCAAATATTCACTTTGTTTACATACCCCAAGCCTGCTTTTATAATCTCTTATTGAACAGCCAGGTCCCTGTAATATGGATATACATTTGGTTTGTATTTTTAAAAGCTCTCTGACAGTGTGAGGTTGCTGAACCAAACAATCCTGTGATTTACATTTGTAATTCTCCTGTCCTACAGAGTGCAAAGACAACAGTTTCCACTGTCGGTCAAATATCTGTATTCCCAATAAGAATGTCTGCAACAAAGAAATTGACTGCCTCACAGGAGAGGATGAAGCTGGAGTTCTCTGTGCAGGTTTTCTTCTGAAAGATGTTTTTGTTTCTTTCATTCAGCTCAATTTTAACTAGAGGCTACACAATGCATATTACTATATTATTTATTATGCAAGAACCAGTCTTCCCAATGTTATGTTATGCATAGTAGGAAGAAAAGGTCATAGAATTTTCTTTCCTTTCTTTCTGGAAAGGAATGACAAGAAAACTAAAGGAAGGAAGAAACAGATGATGTTTTGGGAAGCTTAAGGCAGATTATGTCTTTTGTTTATGTGGCCAGTTATCAAACTGGTATCCCCTAAGAAAGTGTAGAGAGGGTGAGCAGGAATACCCTCCTCATGAATGAGGAATTCAGCTAGTTTGTCAATATAATAATCCTTCTGTGCTGTTCCCCACTCTGTTGAAAAGATTATGCTTTGTTTGAAAATTAGAATGTTTTCCTTGCTCTCGTAAGAGACAAAGTCTAAGGCTAAAAAAGTAAAAACTATTGGTAAATGGCAATTAGTACAGATAAACTGAACTCTAAATGTAAACATTACTGTCAGTGACATGAGTACAGACACAATGCTCAGCCCCCATTGAGAGACTGAATTCAATAGGCACTTTGTTTGAATAAAAGCTGACAAACCTGATTCTACTAGTAAGCATTTAATTTACCTCTTGTGTTGAATGTCATCCCTTACCCTATTAAAGGAAGCACACAGTACCCAACAGCATAATCTAAATTGGGGGGGGGGAGGGGAACCTGTTACTTAATGCTCCTTTGGGTTTTAGAAAGTTTCAAAAGGTCAGTGGGGCAAGAGGAGAAATTTTGGTTGTTTCTGGTGGAGGAGAATGGGACATCTCTCCAGAGATCACAAACAAAAAAAGGGGTAATTTCTTAGGGTCTCCTAGCAGAAGGGCTCCCTAGGCTTGGAGAACGAGTAGATGTCTAGTTATGAATGAATATCTGCTGGCTTTAGGTCATTTGGAGGCTGAGGCAGCAAAACAGTGGCCAGCAGGAAAGGAAACAGCAGGCACCACGCTGGAGGGTATTGCTCTCCATATGAACAGTATGCCCTGATGCATTTAAAACCTGTTCCACAATTTTGGCTCACAAACATATATTCAAGTAAATGTTGGATGATAATTTTGATAATATTTCATTTTGTTATTCTACTGTAGGCAAAGAAGAAAGTGCTGAAAGGGATAGTATGGATGAAGGTAATTTTAAGTAGCCCTCCAAAATCAACAGCATATCCTTTTATTGTGACTTTTGAGCTACCAGCCAGCTGCTCAGATCCAGAACATTCAAATATTCTGACTTTGTGATTTACTAATATACATTTGGGGACTTACTGTTTGTCTCACTTTTCACTGATATCAAGAATGCCATAATAATTCATTTTGGCTGAGGACCTATGTCTGCATGTTTTGGCAACTGGTAAACTCAGCTGAGGTCAACTCTAGCAAATCTAGGGGAACATCCTTAAAACTATTTGCCTGAATGCGAGCAGCATTGGAAAATGGAGAGAAGTAATGTGATGCCAAGACACAAGCAAATTTCAAAGCAAAAACAGATGCCAAAATTTTTGGCCTTTGTTTTCCTGTTATTTCAGCTACTGGCATATTGACAGCACTCAAATTTTCAAGATAAAGATAAGCCTGTCTCCAAACAGAGAGAATGTATACTTGAATTCTGAAATACATTTTTCCTTTTTGTTAAAAAAAGAAAAATGATAAAGACACTTCTCCCCCAAGTGCACTGTGGTGTTAGAAATCACACACTAACTCGATGGAAAAGAATCACAGGTGGAGAGATTGTAGGAAAGGTAAAAAAATAACCTCACCAGATATGAGTTCATTCAGCATTGATTTAAATGGGCTTTAATTGTCTTCTGTTAAAGTTATGGAAATAAGAAAATCAGCTACAACACTTATGTTTTGCAGCAGTAGTGGCATTGCATCGAATGAAAGTAAAGAGAAGCACAGTTTATAAAGTAAAATATGGATTTACAAAATTAAACACTATAGTACAAGTAGACACAGAAAATTACTCAGAAAAACAATTAATACTACAGCTAAAAATAACAATTCTGGCAAAATGGAATTAAAATTTGCGCCTTTGAAAGAGAATACAGCAAAAATGTATTCAAACCAAATCTGTTTCTCTGACTATAATAGGGTCTCATGACTGAAAGCTGGAGGGAAGAAGGCATCGCACGAAGTCAGAAGATTGAATAAAATTACTGAATTTTAGTATATATATCGTTTATATCTGATGGAGCCCAATTTGCAACTTCTGGCTAGCAGATTTTTTATTTAAAATCAGACATAGTCAAGGACATTAGGTGATACTGAGACATATTTTCCCCTTTATGCACTAAAAGTTGTACAACTGTAATGATTTCTCATTGTTTGTGTTTGTTGATTGAATAGGGTGAATTCCCTTGGCAAGTGGCAATTAAAGACATGAGCAATGAAGGTTCAACTGTTTACTGTGGAGGGGTTTATATTGGTGGCTGTTGGATTCTGACTGCTGCTCACTGTGTCAGGTAAAAACAACTAACTCTGAAATTATTTTCTTGCTGCAAGGCAGAAAGACTGATTTGGATATTACTGCCCTTCTCAGCTACCTGTTTGTTAATTTCTATTTGTCTGTTGAATAGAACAGTTAAAAACACTGACTCACCCACATTAATGATGAGGAAGGGTCAGAGAAAACAGAAGGTTTTGGCAGTGAATAGAAAAATAAAAAGTAACAATGAGTTTGAAGAGACTTGGCATACTTCAGTCAGTTAGCAGCAGGCAGGAAATGTTCATTGTAACCACTCTGCTTGAAGTTAAATACAAGGGACCTCTTCTCCATCTCTGCCTTGGGGAAGTCCAGGATCTGTTCCCAGAGCATGTCCCTGGGGTCATACATTCCCTACAACAAGCCAAGAGCAGACATGTAAGATTTGCCAGTCCCATCCACATCTGCTCACTCTATTATCAGAGCAGCATAAGCACCTGGTTTCTCTTTGTCACAACACTACACAGAGCCTGGCTTTAACATTATTTTCTGTATTAGTTGCAGTACTCTGCATGTGTAATCTGCCTTGAATTTGCTACACTCCAGAAAAACCTGGGCATTAAGTCCGGAAAGAAAATATATGTATCTAACGTGAATTTTTATTCTACAGAGGCTTTGATAAAATGCAACAGTTTACAGATTTAAACCAGTTGAAATGTAAGGCTTGTGTTTATTTTGCTGGTTTTTTCCAGAGCAAATCGAGTCCATCTCTACCTTGTCTGGGTTGGAATGTTGAACATAATAGTGAACAACAATGAGACAAATACTTTCAAACTAAACCGAGTGATAATTCATGAAAATTATAATGCATCAACTTACGAAAATGACATTGCTCTCCTGGAGCTGAAACGTTCTGGGCAGGGAGAATGCTTCGTGGAAGACAGCAGCATAGCTGCCTGTGTCCCCTGGTCAGAGTATATGTTCAAGACTGGTGACAGATGCAAAGTTTCTGGATGGGGATTAGAGAAAGGTATTTGCTTTGGTGCTTACTCCAGGAATGTATTATTTGTATAACTCATTTTCTAATTGTGGTGAGCTTTCATTTTGAAAAGGCTGAAGAACAGTTGTGCATAAAGCACTCAGAAGAGGCTGAGTACAGAAAATGTAGGCTGTAGATTGGCACTCAGGTATCACTGTTGGGTTCTCTTTTCTGTACTGCTTCCTCTGCTGTTTCAGCCACTTAGTAGACTGATATGGAGGACACCCCTGGATGAAAACTATCCTGAAAGTAAGAAATTTTCCTTTCGTCCATCTAATAATTGTATTAGCTGTGGAGACCTGTTAACAACATGTAACAAATGTGTTTGGTAGCTCACAGGGGCCCATAGTCACAGCCTGTCCTCTGTCCCCTTCCCAACAGGATCTGAACTGCAGCCAGCAGTCCTGAAACTCAGCACATCCTGTCTCTGCCATGTTTGGGTTTAGCCTAGAGAAGCTTGCACAGAGACAGATAAGCCAAATATAATCATGCTTTCAAAGATTTGGGAAGCATTTGTTTTGTATCACAGTTTTACAGCCTGGCATTGGAGCTACCACATACTTGTATGGTTTCTCATACTTGTTGTTCCTTTCCATACTCAGCAGCATCCACCCAGCAAATGCAAAGTTGGGAATTGCAGACAGATAACAAAACAGAGCATCTCTTTAGACTTGTGAACACATAGCTCACCCGTATCTAGAGTAACTACTTCACAAAGGTACAGCATCCTTATTACCTTTTTTCCTTATTACCTGGAAAAATGGCAATAAGGATGAATCACAGCCATATCTCCAGTTCACAGAAAACAATATACCAGTTTCCAAGTGCCTGGAAACCTTGATACAGAAAACACAGGAAAAAAACCCTGAGGAATACAAGGAAATGGAAAGGGTGAAGATGTCACCTGAAAGTACTGTAGTTAACACTGCAATTAAACCACTTGGCTTTTATTTTTAAATATGTGGCAAATGTACTGTAATTCTTACAGGGTAAATATAAGTGACAATTTAAGATTTCTGGTTTATAGTACTGAAGATAATATTCTGTAAATAAGTAAATAACTAAATTTCAAATCATTATATTAAATGTGTCTATGTGTACTTACCATTTTAAATTTTGAAAATTTTTTTTTTCTTTTCTAGGTTACACAAAACAATTTACCCTCAAGTGGGGAAATGTTAATTTATTTCACAATTGTTCTGAATTGTATCCAGGACGATTTTTTTTTTTAAATGGCATGTGCAGGTAAGCATCAATCTTCTAACTATAATATCTGCTCCATCAAGCTCTCGGTTTAGGCCAGACATCCTGGCTGGGAATCTTCTAGACCTAAGACAGACAATAAAACAACTACCACAGCATCACTGTACTCAAAATGCCAGCCACCAGAGCCTGTGGCATCCACCATTATATACCTATTTATAAACAGAGTTCAGATGACAATGTGACAACTTCCTATGTTTATGTGGCAAATTTTTGCATGTAATTTCAGTACATTTCCTAAATACACAAACACTTTACAGCCTACTGAACCTCCTACCTTTATTGTACTTGCTTCTGATTCAGCAACATATTTAAGCAAATGCCTGTCCTAGAACACACAGCCTGTTGACTAGAATGTAACTATCTGTCTGCTTAGACATTTGCTGCTACCACACTGCATCCCAGAAAAATACAATTAACTTTTCAAACTTAGATTAGCCTGAACAGGAAATTGGCTATTACTCCTAGTATTAAAATGAGGATTTTGAATACACATTTTTCTCAAGTGACAAAAAGTGTTGCCAAATAAATGCATAAAAGAGCAGTAAGTATTCAACTTACAGGGCAGATGGTTTCAACTGTTTGTTAAATCAAAAAGTAAAGGCAATATTTAAACAAACTAATCAACAAGAAAATGAAAATCAGATATAAAAGTGAAATAATTTGTGATAAATTCAGCATGTCATCTGTAAGATACTGGGTTTATTTACTCCACCAGTTATGTAACTTATCTCCTTTTTCTTCAGTATATTTCAAGTGATCATAATTTACTGTGAGAGGACAATGACAGTACCACTTGAGACACATTCAGAAAGGGGATATCTGGGGTTAACATCCTCTCCCTGATGCAAATAAAAACTTTAAAATTAAGGGCTGGTATTCACAGGAGTTAGTAATACAAAATACACAAAATTAAACTGATTAAAGGCAATAGTATCTTGTTTCATATGATTAGTAATCCTAACTGAAAAGTTCACATAGCTCTTTCTCAGTAATGTAGAGATTCGAGAAAGAGGTTACATTTTTTAAAACTTGGGGATTTGTGCTTTGTACAGACTCCTTCATATTAGGACAGTCAACCAAGCAGGAAAGTGTAGTAAAGGTGTTAGAAATTAATAAACTTTTTACTGAGTATATAGTAAAAAAGCATAAATCATATTCTAGCTCTGCAGCAGCATTTCTGTTTATATTACATCCATCTTGATTATTTTTTTCATGAACACTGTGTCTGCTGACCTGGAAATGAGTAGGTTTGTGAACACTGAAGCATAAAGGGCATGGATCCTACACACTTGTGCCTCAGGGCTGCTACCCGATGTTGCTCCAGGTCCTCACTGAGACTGACCATGCAGTGGGGGCACTTACAGAGAGTTGCTCTCCCTCCCATCCCAGGATTCATGTGCTCTCCTTCTTGTACCTGCCTAAAGCTGTTTGCGCCTGTCTTGTGCTCACGAGCCCTGGCCCAGGAGGCGCAGCATTGGGGGTGACGAGGATTTCGTACCCTTTGAGCGCTGACTCCGGCCTTAGCAGGCCACGCTTAGGAGCTTTGTTGTTAATCCAGGCGAAGAGGGCGAAGAATAAGCAAGGGTCTGCCGGCTCACAGTTCCAACAGCCTTTATTGATGGAGGGGGTGATGCAGACAGGACAATCTTAACTGGAAACGTGGGTTTATAAAGGGTCTGGATCTCAGGGGAGGGTTCAACAAATAAACCAATCAGGGTACAGCAGAGGAGGGGTTAAGACGGGAGGTGGGTAAACAGGCACTGGGACATANTTCCAGGATTCATGTGCTCTCCTTCTTGTACCTGCCCACCTCTTTTCATAAAGCTGGTAAAGAAAACAATGGTACAGATGAAGCTGGACAACAGATTACGGTGTAGAGAGGACACCAAAGGCAGACGCAGAGGTGTACACACATATTGCAGTATCTTCACTTCCAAAGGAATCAGTCCACAAATCTTTATACCTTGTTCCATTTTCATGGGCTACTTCTTATAGCAGGGAATGTGGCTGAATTCTTCTCTATTGCACTGTGTAAAACAAGGCTGCTGAAAAAGCAAACGAGAATTTGGGCCAGCCACAAGTATAAAGAGAGGCCCCGCACTTGAAATGAGAAGCAACAAACTTGAAGAGGTTCAGAACCTCCTTTACTGGTGACTATTAGGCAAACACCTGTCAGGAAGCAACACAGACCTGAAAAATCTCCTGGGCTCTGCCTTGTGTGCCAGCTTGTATCTTAACTTATTTCTGCTTTTTATTTCCTCTTCAGGTACTTACGATGGTTCCACAGACAGTTGCAAAGGTGATTCAGGAGGCCCCCTGGTCTGTTTTGATGCAGAAAACGTGGCCTATGTCTGGGGTATTGTGAGCTGGGGTGAGAACTGTGGGGAGGCTGGTCACCCTGGCGTGTACACCCAGGTTGCCAGCTATTATGACTGGATTAGCCACCATGTGACAAGGGGTCTCATTTCACGGTACAATATCTGAAGCTCGGAAAATTAAATGCTTCCTTCTTATCACCCATGCAAAAATAGTCCTTTTTCGCAATCAGTAGTCATATAACTTAGCAACAATCAGTACAAATCTTTAAGGAGCATATTTTGAAAATCCTTAACACTCTATGAATTCCACAGTTTTGCAGAGCCTGTGGGAAGAGAATTTTACAGGCACAAGTCCACAGCAAAAGTCTCTAATAAAAGCAGATATTAAAATATCTTTTTCTTGTTATCTTTGTTTTTTTATCCCACTTTTCACACTGCATTTCAGTTGCCATTGTTTATTTAGCTAAAAGAAAAGATACTGGAAGTAGAGGTTGGAAAATGACTACACTGGCAATATGTGAACTTCACAGAAAGGACAGCAGCCAGGCTGCTTTGAAGAACTTACATCACCTCGAGGTCTAAGTCACCAGAAACCCTCAGGAGTCTGCCTTGCTTGGCACTTGATGCCTTAGGTTTTGCAGAAGTAGACTTCAGATCATCTATTAATCAGTAGATTGGCTATGACCATGAGACTTGTTGTAATGCAACAATTACTCAAATAATAAATCTGCCTGGTAGTTTTTGCAGCTACAAGCTCAGACCATTCCTATCTAGTTAATATACGTCATCTGATCATCTAGCCTGGGGCAATTTTTATAGCTCTTAAGTTTTGTTAATGTAACAGCAGCTGGTCACAAGCAACAAAGGAATTTTAAGATTTAAATCTTCAATTTAAATCAAAAGCATCTTTACTATTGTAAGATCTCTGTGTATGTATATATATATTTAAAGTGTTCAACAAACTCTCAACACCAAGTAGAGTTTTACTCTACTCTACACACTGTCACACACTGTATGTGCATATGTATATTTATACACATACATTTCACATAACAATAAAAATATATAAAAAGTCAATACCTTATACATATAGACTTAATTCTACAAAGCCAAATAACAAATCCAAAGTTAGACTCTTTGCTGTCAGGAAAAAAAAAAATAAAATCCTTCTATACATAATACCTCCACATTCAGTGAGAGCTCTGCACAAAAAGTGTGCACAAATTCTTTTTGAAGCTGTAGAATTTGATTTGTGGATTGTTAGCCTCAACACAAAACTTACATAGCTCCAGCCAGTTGTATGAACATGTTCAATGGCTTTAGGACATTCTTCACTGTATTCTAATTACAAATACTTTTAATATCTATTTTACTTAATTCCTCTAAATTAATTATCCTGCTGAATAAATAGCATATGTTCCCACAGTGCAGTTGTTGTGATGGCATTTTTTCTATAATTCACCGTAGTCAGACAACATTTTTACATTTTCATTGACATTTTTTCATGTTGCAGACTTGTAAAAACCCCACATCAGCATGAATTTGTCCTATAAAGACACCATCAGTCACCAAAATAATTTAAGTAAGGGTATGAATTCCTTGCCTTGACAAACACACACACCCCCCATACACACCTTCAACAAGGTTTGCTATTTAGGAAAGCATTTATGTATATTCCTACACAGAAATTATTTTGCTGAATCAGGGTCTTGGTAAAGAAATCCTAAATAGGAAAAAGCTGGACAGGTGTACAAAGAGCTCTCTCTTTTGTTTGACTTAATTTTTCTGTGAACTTTTCCCACCAATTTCTTCAGTTAACTACACATTATATTAAAAGCTGGGGCTGCAAATAAAATTTTAAAATAAAAATAAAAAAACCCAGTAGAATATGTATCTTTACGATGATGTGTCTGATCTGAGAATCTCTTGGTTGTCTTTCCACTTCCTGTTCTTCTTTACATTTAACTTCTGCCCTGAAGCCAAGTATTGCTGTTTTCTGAGGGATTCCACACAACATCAATCGGAGTTTTCATTGCAAAAATTAAAACGATTTTCACGTGGTAGACGGGACGCGCGGCAGAGGGGACGCGGCCACAGGCCCAGGGAGCGCCCCTCAGCGCTCCCCTCAGCGCTGCCATGGCGCTGGCGGCCGGCGCGGCCCCTCCCCGCGGGNCGGCGGAAGAGAAGGCGGCGGCTTAGCGGGCTCGGCATGGCCCCGGCCCGGATGTCGCCGCTGCCCCCGCTGCTGGTGCTGGCGGTCGCGGCCTGCGCCTGGCGGCCGGCGCGGGGCCAGGAGGCGCCGCAGACCCCGGACTGGCGGATGACGCTGAAGGCGATCCGCAATGGCGTGCACAAGATCGACATGTACCTGAACGCGGCCCTCGACCTGCTGGGCGGCGAGGACGGGCTCTGCCAGTACAAGTGCAGCGACGGTGAGCGGGGCTGGCTGCGCGACCCTTGTCCCGGGCAGGGCGGCCGGGGCTGCGCTCCCGGGCCGAACCTCGCCAGAGAGTTCTTACCGCGGATATGACTATTAATGCGTGTATGAACCTGGGCAAGCAAGCTCTTGCACGTGTATGTGTGTTTAAATACGTGCATAACGTGTACGCAGCATGCATACGCATAAGCAGTTCTCTCGACGTGACTTTTAAATAGCTCCTCTTAAACGTCTCCAAGACCTTTGCCTCGGAGAAAGGCATATTACTGTCAAATATGTACGTGATGTGTACAGGGGAAAACCCTGGAGTGGGAGGAAGTGCTCCCACCCAGCTGGTTATTTACGAGCACTCCTGAGCATTTCGGTCTGGGACAGAAAAGCTTAAATCTGAGCTGTGGAATATGGTGTTTCAAAGTCACGCTTGAATAACAGGTTTTAATGGCAGCCGCGTTTGCCAGTGGAAGGAATGCATTCTGCTATTTGTAAATCCTGCAGCTACCAGCAGAGGACATCTGTGCCTCTTCCCTGCGTTTCAGCTGCCTGATTTACCTGAACAATAACTGAGGCAGCTCAAGTTGGCATGACCTGATAGATGATGATGGTTATTATCCTCATCATCATTATTATTATACTATTAGGCTGTTATTATTAGGAGAGCCCTTTGGACCAGATGGCTCACTGTGGTGCCTTCCAACCTGAGCCATTCTGTGATCACCTCCCCTGCCGTGCCCATCCCAGGTGCCAGGCAGGCAATGCTCCAGAAAGGGGATTTCTTTCCAGGCTTTTCACTGGCACTTCAAGAGCTCCCCAAAATGGGAGGCTCACATAGCCCATCGTGGTGGAGTCACATTGCCCCAGTTTACTGGGTTGGATTATTTGTTAAGTCAGGAAATAAATCTGGTGGTGACACCCTGTCTGGCTCCACAAGAGCCAGGACACTGTGACATTTACACTCTAAACTAGAATATGCATCTTTCAAAAGTGATGTTTTTTTCTTCTCCATTACTTTTAATTGTGGCTTCAGAGTTTTTCCAATACTGAAATGAACTGGAGGGTCATTTTTCAAATTAACTCCACAGTCTTCCTTAACTTGCAATGCAGAATTCCTTGGTTTGCTGCACTAGCAAGTGTTCAGGGAGATGTGCCTTTAGCAGTCTCTAGTGATTTAAATTCTATTAATGTTACAGCTGTAGAAATAAAAATGATGTTTCATTCCAGTTAAAGTAAAAAAATCAGAGAACTACTGTTGATTTCATATAAAGCATAAAAGTATTAATGAACTTACACTAAAGTACTCTGTTAATATACTCCTGTATATTGCATACTTAACCAACATACTGATTTTAGTAATTTTTTTTTAACTTGGGAAGTAAACATTGACACTTACTCAAGTGCCTTGTCCGCTTTTCTAAAAAAAAATTGCTTAGTACCCCTAAGTTGTAAGTTGGAAAGAACTGTTGATATGCAGGTGCCTGAATATATATTTTAAAGTTAAAAATATAACTAGTACTGTCTTGAGCCAAATAAATGTCTGTGGTGAGTTTTGAAACTACTAAAATACTGTGCAAAAAATCCATTTGAGACATGAGAAATTACCTTTTTCAGGATCAAAGCCTGTTCCTCGTTATGGATATAAACCATCACCACCAAATGGCTGTGGATCCCCTCTATTTGGAGTTCAGGTAGGTATTTCCATTTCGGGGCTTCTTTGTGCATCTTGCATACATCAACTTTCCTCAATGTAGATGATTTTTTTCCATCCTCCCTTCTGGGACAGCACCCATATACAAGGTCCCTGTTCTTATCAGCTCCTAACATATGCTCTGGTAACAACATGTGGGAAATACTGGTATTGTAAACGAACAAAGCATAAACATTTTGGAATATTACATGCATAAAATGTAATGTTGATCATTAGTTTCTTGGGTTTTGAATGTTTGATTTAGTATTTTGTTTGCACAGTCTTGAAAGCGTTGAATAGCCGCAGCTGTAGCCGTGTGAGAGTGGAGGGTTTGGCTCTGACTCTTGCTGTCCTTACTGATATTAACTCTTTTTCCTTAATGCTAGAAAGAAAATATGGGTTAGCTTGCCCTCCAGCTTTGAGACTTTCTCATTTTTCTCCCACTCTGCCCATCCACCACCCCAGAGTGCAGGCTGGGGCTGGGCAAGAAGTTGGGTGGGGACACAGCTGGGGCAGCAGGCCCACACTGAACAGGAGGATATTCCATACTATATAGTGATGCTCAGCAATAAAAACTGGAGCAGTGGCAGAAGATGGGGAGGAGGTGGTGGTAGAGCTGTGTATGACTTCCAGGTGCCTGTTGGCTCAGAGTCTGGCTTGGCATCCCCTCTGCTTTGAAATGCGGCCAATGCTTTCTGCATGCTTATTTTGGGACATTTTTGTCTTCTTTTATTCATCTCTTAAATTGTCTTTATCTCAACCCATCACATTCGTTTTTAATTTCTAACTGTTGCAGTCTGTCCATAGGCTGTATCTTTCTTATACTGGAATACCAGTGGGGATGTGTGCATGTTTCCTTCACAGTTTGACATCGGTATCCCGTCCATGACAAGGTGCTGCAATCACCATGACAGATGCTATGATACTTGTGGCAATAAAAAAAATGATTGTGATGAGCAGTTTCAGACCTGCCTCTCAAAAATTTGAAGAGATGTGCAGAAAACGCTTGGAATCTCAGAGAGTGTCCAGGGTAAGTGTGAAAAAGCCTTTATTTTTTTTTCAAGTTTAACCCGAGTTTAACTTGGCAAAGAATCTTTGTGCAGTGCAGCAAGGTCACATTTTCATAAGCTGATGAAAGATACTTTGTTCTGTCCCTCTGGTGTGCAGCTCCAGATGCTTGCACAGCAGAGCAGTGACACAGCATAGGAAAATGATCAGGGTAAAACTAACTTTGAGTTAAGGTTAGTTTTAACTGTAGGGGAAAAAATAATGCTGCCCTTTTGGGATTATGAATATGGGAATACAACTTGATCAAAATGCATGTATAATTCTTGCATTTACTATAACATGACTCTTCTGCTGGGTGATTTCTAAACATCTTTTATATGATTGCTAACAAACTGTAGGAAAACACAGAATCTTCCCCTGTTATGAAATAAGATATTAATATACTGTCATAGTGGAAGTAGTTAATGCTGTCCCCTAGTGAATAAATGTTAGGTTTCTTAACAGACCATATGACATTCCTTCTGGTTGTTGGCCTGCATCTGATGGATACATGACATAGCCACTTTTTAACTTGGACAATGTAACTTTCACAGTAAATACTCCTACTCTGAGCATTAAGTTTTTAGAACAACCCTGTGTTTGAACTTCTCAAATTTATTTAATTGTAAAAAATAATCATATTAGTCTGGTTAACTGGTGAATATTTGTTCAGTTCTGTTGAGCTGATGTTAAGGATAGCAACCTCTGCATAAACTGGGATGCAGAGTGAGGATGTAAACCAGCTCTTTCATCTTTCCAAGACTCGGAATGTTTTTAACAGATAACATTCCACATGCAATGAATTTTCATTTTGTTTGGCATATAAAAAGTCTTTACTCGAAACTTAAATAACTCTGTGTTGCTTCAGTCTTTGATTTGACAATCTACTTGCCTAGAGAAGATTGCTTCTTTCTTAGAGTCATTCTCAGTTTGCCAGAGTTTTCTCTTGTTAGTTTCCTATTCCACTCAAAGAGTACTTTTAACTGAACTCCTCTTTGCTTGCAGCTTGTGAATCAACTGTTCAGCTGCTGTTTGATGCAGTTATACATTTAGGATGCAAACCATACCTGGATAGCCAGAGAGCTGCTTGTATGTGTCAATACGAGGGCAAGACAGACCTCTGAAAGACACTGAGATCTCATGTTATAGAATAAAGCTGAAAATTCAGCTGAAATGAAGCAAGGCTTTGGTTACAAACTTAATGCTTTTCAGACAGTAATATATTAAACACTGACATGAATTTACTGATTTGAAGATCACAACGATATTCTTATTCATGTAAAAAAGAAACAAGTCGTCCTTCTCTCCATTTTATGCCAGAAGCTTGGGAACTGAAACTGCTTTCCTTTGGTGTATGTCCACCTAGGGCAAGCTGTTGTAAAACACTGGTGCCATTTTAACGTTCCCAAGAAAACTCCATACTGGGGACATCAGAGGCACCAAAGAGTTATATTGGATCCTCAGGTGATTTTTAATACAGGTCAAGTTTTAGATTTACTAGCAGTTGAAGCATCTGATGGATTCAACAGGAAAGAGTGTATTGTGTGTACCAATATGAGATATCTTGCATAACCTGTACTTGCACATTTCTGCTGCAGTTGCCTTCAGTTTTCTCTGATGTATGAGGTCCTGCAGGTTTGCTGTTAAAAAACAAGGAAAATACCCCCATGTACATGCACTACATATTTCTACCTGATTCTATATCAACGCCTTACTTCTGCAGCACTTTTCAGATCAAATATGTTGATCCTTTTAAGGGTTGTCCAGTAAAATGAAGTTTGCAGCCTAAGGATATACTTTTGATTTGACAAAATGGTGAAATGTAGTTTCTATGTTATTTTTTAAAAATTCATCAAATGTCTATTTTTGAATAAAACATTTTGTGTTGTGTACTGTATGCACAGAAAGGATATATGTACAAATATGTTGATTTATATTTCTGTTGTGGCACAACTTGGCTCCTGTATTAATCTTTGCTTTTATTTAATCTGTTCTGATGAAAACTAAAAGCAAATTCCACAGTTAAGATCAGTGTGTCCAACAAACTTTTTTAAGATGCCCTCTGTGAGGCTGATGGATATATGAGCCTGTACTTCTGTCACCTGTTTCCTCTCTGACTTCTCTAGTTAAAATCACCTGATGCCCGAGTTATTTGGGGTTTGCTCTCTCTACTCAGCTTTTGTTGTTTATCTACAGGTGTCAGTCCTTAGTTAACTTCTGCACTAGGTCCTCCGTTAGAAAGATAATGATTTGCTTTTGTTAAAGAGCAATCCTGCTTTAGATATCCACAGGAGAGGAATGGAAATTAAAATATTGCATCTGTGAAGAGGTAATAGAAACTAAATGCATAAAATTCACTGGACTGGTGGACCATAATGTGATATAATTTTGTGTGATTTTTCTTTACCAGTNCAGTTGTGGTTTTGGTTTGTCTGTCACTAGAGCTTACCGTATGACAGTGAATGTAAGGGCCTCCTAAACAAAAAGTTTCTGCTAAAGTTCTTGGGTCATGCCTCAAGGTTTCTTTTCTTATTTGTGGATATGAAATAGCCCTACAAGAGAAGTATTACTGTAGAGTTTTAAAAACTTTGCTAGATGAACTTTAGTTCCCCTAAATTTGGTGACATTTATTTTCTACCATAGAATTGAAACAATTCTGAATTACCCTGGAATTCCATGGTTGTAACCCTAAAAATCCTTTTCATATTAAAGCAGGGAACAGTATTGGCATTGTTTGTTTAAAATGAAAAAAGTACAGCAATGAGTGCAAACCACTATAATTCAACTAAATGGCTTGCTGAGTTCAGTACAAATGGTCTTGAACTGAGGGCTTAAATGAATACATATCCTGGGTTTGGATGGGATAGAGTTAATTTTCTTCCTAGTAGCTGATGCAGTGCTGTGTTTTGGATGTAGTGTGAGAATAATGTTGGTAACACATTTAGTTGTTGCTAAGCACTGCTTACCTGAAATGTGGGACTTCTCAGTTTCCCATACTCTGCCAGTGAGGAGGTGCACAAGAAGCTGGAAGGAAGCATGGCCAGAACAGCTGACCCAAACTGTCCAAAGTAATAGTTCACACCATAGAGCATCGTGCCCAGTGTTTAAGTAGGAGGGAATTTATATCCTGATGAGCTGGAAAGCACCAACCGCTGCTTGGGGACTAGACAGGGGGCGGTGAGCAACTGCATTGTGTGTCACTTGTCTGTCTTGGGGTCTATTCATCTTTCTCTTTATCCTTTTCATTTTTATTATTATTTTTGTTTACTTTATTTCAGTTACTAAAGTGTTCTTACCTAAACCCGTGAGTTTTACTTTTTCTGATTCTCCTTCTCCCCATCTTGTGTGTGTGTGTGTACACTCATATACTTGGTCACTGGCTGGGGTTAAAACATGACGACAACACAGAAAATTTACACTGTTGGAAAGAGCTGGGTTTTGTTCCCTCCTGTACTGACCTGTAATTAGGCCATGAAAGCCTCCCAGAGTTTCTTTTGAACCATGTAAAACACTAAAAATGGCTTTAAATAGCACTGGATAGCATGCTGATAGTTCTGCTTGCAAACCACAGGAGGCATTTCACTTCTTCCAGGGAGTTTTTACTTTGCACAAGCTTCTCCTGTAGCAGAAATCCTTGATTAGAGTTACCTGCAAGTTAAACAAAATGTATTTTGCAGACTGTGGCCCTAAAATGAAGGCTAGCTGTCACCCCCAGGATTAATCATACCGTTTAAGAACTTATATATTTTTATATATCTGTGTAAAAATGGAATGCTTGTCCTGGTTGTGGCAGATATAGTTAATGTTTTCCTTAGCAGCTGATACAATGCTGCGTTTTGGATTGAGGATGAGAAAAATGTTGATAAAACACAGCTTCTCCTACTGCCCTGCCACTGAGGAGGCTGATGAGCACAAGGATTTGGGAGCAGACACAGCCAGG
>VZTR01033397.1:0-14860 GCA_013400775.1 Chaetops frenatus | reverse complement strand
TCTATTTTTAATATCCACATCTGTGTAGGTTTGCTTCTATTGAGTCATAGCTAATTTAAATAGTGCTGTTGTTCACCTCTAAATAACATGATTTATTTATATATTCATTTAAGCAAAAAAAAAAAAAGACTTTAAAAAGTCACTCATAGACTTTTGAAAAATTGGACACGTGGAAATACATCTCTGCATATTCATTTAATCATCTAAATGGTTACTCAGGGAAAGTTTAACAGTCTGGTGAAACTCTGGTTAATTTTTATTGTCTGGAGAGAAGGAAAGTTTCAGCATCAATATTTAAAATTAAACTATTGACCTGAACACCTGTTCCATTTTTGTCTTATTTTTTTACTTCTTTTATTTCAAGAGTACTAATTTTCTGTGCATGGCAGCACTTGGAACAGGTGCAGTGAAGCAGAAGTTAGAAGAATCTGTTTGCTCTGATTGCTGGCCAGAGGGCAACACAAGGCTACATAGCAATGCTGAGGGCAAATGAGCAGCTCTTTCAAACTGATCAGTCTTCAAACCACACAAGTTTTCCTTCCTGCTTATTTCTTTGTTTGTTGGGTGTTGTTGTTGTTGTTGTTGTTGTTGTTGTTGTTGTTTGTTTTGTTTTGTTTTTTCAAAGAGCTGAACATATCAACAGGTTTTCAAGCTTTCTGGTTTTAACAGTGAGTCACGGAGAGGTCATGTTTATTTTAAGAATGTGCATTCTACGTAAAGAGTAGAACAGTGCATGTGCAGGTGAAATAAATGATGTCATAAAAAGCTACATAGCTCACATTCAGGCATAAAAAATGAAACTATTAAGTACTCTATTAAAAAGCTTCATGGAAGTTCGCATGCATAATTTCTTTAATTTAAACTTTTATAATCACTCATTCTTTATAAAAATACAGATTTTGCCTTCTATCTCAACATCCCAAAGTGCATTGCAAACATTCTGTGAAACAAACTTGTAACAGCACTGTAAGGTAGGAAAGTAGAAAAGGTATCATATGGTTGATGGAAACCAAAACAAAAAGGACAATTTTGTTAGCTCTCATGAATTTTTCATGTCTCAAATTATGTGATATTTTTCTTTAAAAAACCTTACTATATTCCCACTGTCCTTTGCTTGGTGATGAAGCTGTCCCAGGAGTTTCTGCTTCTTATCCTGCCAATACCCAGACTAGTGTCCTAAACTACACTTCTGCAATTGTTAATGAGGATGCACTGTAAAATTGGGATGGTGAAACTATCTGCATTTGAAAGGAGTCCTGATACCTGTTCTCTCCTTAAATTGTTATCTTAACATGGTTTATACTCCTAACCCATGTCCTAGAACAGTTGTCCTGTGGTGGTGCTAATGCAAATGAGGGGGAAGAGAACCACAGAAAAGGGACAGAAAGAGGCATCTGCCTGTTAGAGGGGCCCCTCTAACAAGCTGTATGGGACTCATACCATTGCCTTAAACTAGCTTGCTTTACTAAAAGGCACAAGTATGCAACTTAAACCTATGCCAAACCTGGACTTTGGGGGGAATGGAGGTTTATATGACTGCCTATGTTTTATGCATGCNCTGCCTTAAACTAGCTTGCTTTACTAAAAGGCACAAGTATGCAACTTAAACCTATGCCAAAATCCAATGAATTCCAGTGAATAGGAACACTTAAATGAGCTCTAATCTTACATTTCTCTGACAGCTAGGAAAAAAACCAATGGTCTCACAGTGTAAATATACCGCACAGGACAGCCCTAGGAATCACACCATGTGCCCAAGAGTGTTGTCCAAACACTCCTTGAACTCTGTCAGGTTTGGTGCAGTGACCACTTCCCTGGAGACCCTGCTCCAGTGCCCAACCACCTTCTGGGTGAGGAACCTTTTCCTAATACCTAACCTAAACCTCTCCCAACTCGGCTGCCTCGGGTCCCAGCACTGGGCTCCACAGATCAGTGCCTGCCCCTCCTCTTCCCCTCATGAGGAAGTTGTTGCTGCAGTGACTCCTCTGCTCAGTTCTCCTCCAGGCTAAACAGACCTAGCGGTCTCAGCTGCTCCTCACACAGATTCCCCTCTAGATAGTTCAAGAGCTTCAAGGCCCTCCTTTAGACACACTTCAACAGCTTCATATCTTTTTTATATTGTGGCACCCAAAACTGCCCCCAGCACTTGAGGTGAGGCTGCCCCAGTGCAGAGCAGAGCAGGACAATCCCCTCCCTTGCCTGGCTGGTGATGCTGTGCCTGATGCCCCCCAGGACAGGGCTGGCCCTCCTGGCTGCCAGGGCACTGCTGACTCATTACTGTCACAGTACGAGTATCTCTGCTATGCCTGATGGTGTAGAATGGCTTCTGCTTGGGCCCTGGAAAGAGTTTTCATCGTGCAGTAAACGGACACAAGTAAATAAGTAGCAATGATCACCACTGTCCTAAGAGGACAGATAAAGGGTGGAGCTGCTGCTGTACTGAAACTGAGCACAGGTATGCTATTATGTTCAAAGGACCCACAATTTCAACCAAGAGATCAAAAGGCCTCTTACCTCTTCCAGAACAGAAAAAAGTCAATGTGAGAGAAAATGTGAATAATTTCAAAGAACTAATCACAGATGCCTCATCTTGATACATAAAAATAAATGATCTGAACATTAAATTGTGACTCAAATAATAGACAATAATAAAAACATAGATCAGAATCACATATCAATCAAAGGCACTTGTTTTTTTACTTATAAGTATTATTCAGATAGAACAAAAGAATATAAATTTTGTGAAAAATTTGAATATTTCTTTGAAGATGGTTACTCTTAAAAAATCCCAAAATGGAGTGGCATCAAAAATACCAGTTTTAGATAGGAAAGATGAGGTTTCTGTCTCAGTCTTTTACTGGACACTTCATCCCAATCTTCAGAAACATATCTATGGGAAAAGCTGTTAAAATCAATAGCATAGAACAGTCTTTGTTTTTGGAAAAAAAGTTTTTCTCTACATAAAACCATCAAAGTGCTCTCACCAGCTCTCATCACTGTTGCTAGCAGCACTGAATGCTTTGCTCACAAGAGAACTTCTCGCTTGTGCTCCAGGATCTCATAACCTTAAAAACAAGCTAACAATACCCTGAGAAAATAAGATAGATAAAAGAACAAAGAGAAAAGAGAAATTAAAATATTAGTGGAACAAGGGATTATGTCCTATAGAAGGAAAGGTGGGAGAAACTACAGGAAATTAGCTGATTAACTGAAGGTTAACATATTATTAGCAACCCCTGACAAGTTTTGTTTTAGATTAAGAACATTAATACTGCCAATCTTTCTCAGAAAGCCTGCAGTTTTCCTTTCCAACTCTCTGCACTGTATTTTCAGTATTTTTTCTTACCTTTCTCTGGTAGACTGGCAGGGAACCAATACACAAAGTAGATCTGAAAAACTGAATTGATTAGTTTTTCAGGTCCAAAGGAGAAAGTAGAATATTTTGGTAGAATCAGATCAGAAATAACTGTATTTGTAGATCAGCTCAGGAATAGCTCACCCTCTATAAAACCCAAGAAAACTCAGATGGCTGTGTGCAAAGAGTGCCTAAATCCACCCTTTTCCCTGAACTGCTGCCAAAGGGTAGGGGGCAAACCACTGTGTGAAAGGGTGGGCAAGAAGGGGAAGGATGATGGGTAAGACTCCTTCACCTTGGATCACTGGTTTCCATTAAGTGCACACTGGAAGTTAGACACCCTGTGACTACATAGCTCTTTAAGGATCTGAAGTCAACTTGTTCTTAAAGACACTAAGTTATGCCACAGTAGCCAGCCAAAATACATTCCATATTGCAATGTGGCTTTTCCTGTACAGCGCTGAAGGGCTGCTTTACTGATCAGGTGCTCCACTCAGGAATCCTAACGAGCACAATCTGAAAGAAGTTGAGGTTATTACTTATGAAGACTGTTCTTTGCTCTAAACTTAAATGGTTGAAAGTAGCATTTAATGATTGCAGTTAGAGTAAAACAAGTTGAAAGAGATGGCATTGCTGCCAGAGGTTGTTGCTCTGTATGCATTTTCATAGTGACCACTGTTATCATTTTACCTTTTGTATTGGTCCCAATTCACAGTAGGGAAGGAGAGGTAGGAAGGGGGTGAGGGAGAACAGTGGGAGAATGACTACAGATGTTATAATCTCTGAGTTTTAAATTGCAGCATCCGAATATGCTAATGGTTTCCTTTAGATGGAATAAGCTTTTGATTCCTTGTGAAGAATAGTATTCCAGGGTGAATCTCTTGAAGCGTGTTCATAACACACTTGATTACTATTATTGTCCTATACCAATGATTTATTGCATCAACAGAAAAGACAACAGTACCTGTGATATTTTGTGGAAGAAGAAAGAGCTTGAGTTTCATTTCAAAGTAGTCTTACTGTTTAAAAGAGAATTGTAAGCTGCTTAAAAATCTGTCCACGTGGCATCAGCTAGATCACTCTAGCTGATGTCAACCTGAAGCTGAACTACTTTGTGCCCAAAGTCCAGTTGGTGACATTATAGATGGAACGTGCTGAGAAAATAAGCACTGTGGAATTGCTTGTTAAGGTAATTTGGGCTGACAAGAACGTGAACTGACCTATAACCACCTGTTTTGTGTTTCTACAGCCAAATGCTGTGTTTTTCCACGAAGCTGAACTCTATACTCAGAGCTGCTGGTATAAAGCCTTTCTGGTAGTTTTCCACTTTATCTGTGATTTTTTTTTTCTGGAAGAATGAGATGCTTATAAGAAAGCTGAGGCTAAGGAAATGTCACAGTGAAGCATTATGGAAATTCAATATAATTGAAAAGGAAGGAATAACAAAGTAAGTGCAAATGCTGGATGAATGACCTACATACTTCAAAAGGTTAAAGCATGGGTAAAAAAGAGCTGTTTTCTACTCCTGAAGTTTTCTTTCAGCATTGGGTAGGTAGGACCCTTGTTCTAATGTTCTAATCTTTTCACCTTTCCCACAGAAGTTGTGTAGTGCAACTCTGCATTATATTTTAGGGTTCCAAGCATCTCTGTCTTGCTGCTCCTGCCTTCTGTGAATCCTCAGCTTGTGACCTGCCAAAACTTAGCTAGCCAAGAGGGAGTTGTCTGGAGAACTATCTCTGAAAATTATGTGTCTCATGTTCACCACTCATCAGTGGAGGAGTGTTACTGCAGTTCTTACATATTTATTTCTTACATATTTTATCATGCTAATATATAGTAATGATATTTTTTTCTGTCAGCCCAAAGCTCCATTCTTTCAGTTATTAAAGGAGCCTCAAGTACTCAAATTGTCAAAAGACGTTAAACTCCATCCTTTGAAATGATTCAATGTAAGATTTATTTCAATGGAAAAAGAAACAAGGCAGAGGGGAAGCCATTTACACAAAGAATGACTTGCTGTTTATGTCACAGTTGGCCATACAATTTGAAATTAAAAAGGCAGTTGATGGAAGGGACACATTTTTCTGAAATTTTTAATAACAAATGTTTCCATTTTCCACCTATTTTTCCTTATGTTTTTCACAAAAGCTGACACTGTAATAGGCCTCAGCAATTCTAAATGCAAGTGATCACAGGGAACAGAGGTTCCTTTCAAGTGGTCATTACCAGACATGGAAATTTGAAAAAATATCAGTGCCATTTCCTACACTTAAAACATAATATTCTTCTGCAGATTTCTCTTCTTTTCCTCCCTTATATTTCCACATTGAGGTCCATTAATTATTATCCAATGTCATACACCTAACAAACGCATCATATTTTTTTTTTCAAAGATATTTCATAATACCTGAAAATCCGGAGAGATTTTCTTTAAATTAATATATTCTTACTAACCCTCTAAATAGACAACTTTTCAAGATGTCCCATTAACACACATAAAAAAACTGCGACAAAACAAATATAACAATTACAAGCCAAAATCTTACATCAGTGATGGCCCTTCTGTCTTTCTTGGGAGCAGAGGAAGAGATGTGCCTTGCTAAAAAAATTCTCCTGGGAAATCCCAGTTGAGCCATCTCTGCCTCTCCTGGGACCATTGCATTCCTGCTTATACCAGTGTAATTTCTATGCATGACCCAGCATCTAAACTCCATGCAGCACCTAGAAGCTGCTTGCAATATTGCTACAGAACTTTTACTTCAGAATCCAAAACTAAGTTTTGTAATTCTGGCCTATTTTTAGCACTGCTTAGGCTGAAATTATGAACCCATTGTCAAAGTTAGTCAGCTGTTTGAACTCTTTCTCAAAAAGTTGTCAGAGGAGCGACTGAGCCTGATAACTCAATAACTCTCACACAGGGCTTTGCCTGTGCAAATTTGATTTCTCATCTGTTTGGAGTCACATGAACTTCAGTTTCTTACATGCCTGACAGCTTTGCTGTAAAGTATAGCCACACTATAACTGAGTCCTTTTTTTTCCTGTTGAAATTCCTTCTTTTCCCATGATCAGCTTTCAGGATAAGCTGCTAACACCCAGCTCCTCCATTATCTCCTTACCTGTCCTTGTACAAAAAAATCCCTGCCCCATCACCTGTCTCTTGTAGATGTGGGGTAGGACACGCACATTCTCTCCAATCCTGTTCTGTTCATCTACTTCATAGTTGCCAGATCTGAGCGTGATGTCTTTGAAAAAGCAAAACAAACCTGGTAAAGGGGTCACAAATCATGCCAAAAGAGAGAAAAATATAAATCCAAAACCCTTGACATCAGAGGGAGTGGTTGCATATAAAAAGTATTTATAAGAAATAATTATCTCAGATCCTCAGTCAGAAGTCAAGATAAGCAGTTAGAGGAGGTGATCATAATGATATTACACTTTACAGAATACACAGTATTCATGTAGGAATCAAAGCATCTTATTCCTGATCTCAAAATAGTGTGACTCAGTCAGTCATTGCCCCAGTGAGTAAAGCAGGACAGAAGTATTTTGCATTCAGAAAGCAACTAGCTGAATACCAACCACTTACATTTTGTGACAGGTGTCATAGAAGGTTGTAGCACACCAGTATCATAGAAACATAAGAACGTGGAGAGAGTATTGGGTCGGGGACATTGTTGGCCAAATCATGCTTTTTTCTTTGTTGTTCTCATTCCTACACATGAACACAGAGAACTCTTCAAATGTCACAGTAAAAAAATTGGATAAATCGCATTTGTGTGAACATAAAATTCAGATCCTCTGTCAAAGATTCAAGATCACATTGGGAATCAAGAAACAGCAGCTGTCACAGCCCTTCCATGCTGAAATGAATATAAATTTAGGGAGTAAAGAGGAGCTTTAGAGAAAATGCACAGTGCAAATCTAAACCAGAACTGTACTCTAGGAAATTCTATTTTGAATGGAGAGACAGATTAGGGAGTGAGAAAGACATGGAAATATGAACAAGAGATTGGAACTGAGTAAAAAACTAGCCACCGTGGGGGCACTGTGTTTGAAGCTACACAACTCTATTTCAGCAGAAAAAGAGCAAAATTGAAGGATGGCAGAAGAAATATCATGTCTCAAGGAAATATAGAAGACCCCAGGAAAGACATTTTCTTAAATGCTAATTTCAGTAAAATATTGAAAGGAAAATAAGGGAACATGAACTAGAAGAAAATGCCTGCAAGAAAAAATAATCACAGGTTTCTTGAGGATTTGGTGGGAGTTTCTGCTTTTATGGTAGAAAAAGGGAAAAGTAATAAAAGCTGGGATTAATCTAACCTAATCTCACCTAGTTTCCTCTCTAGGCAATTTAGAGGAATAAGCACTTCTAAAGTGCATCTCACCCCATCTTCTACAAGTCTTCCAAAGTAAATCAGACTAGTGGTGGCCTAGAAGTTCCTATGTCTCTTTGTCAGCTAAAAGAAGTGTGTAAATTGACTAGCTCAGATGAAAATATCTAGATTGCAGATGTCTGCATGTAATTTCCCTAAGTATCTAAAACTCTACAGGGAAATTTTAGAAAANCTGCTCCCTTCAGCTCAATCACTTCTTTTGTTCCCCTGAAGTACCCAGCCATTATGGTCCCTTAGCAACTAATGGGCAAAAAAATTCCACAGGTGAAGAGAAACAAAAGGGAGGAACACCCAAACCCCAACAAATACCTAGATTGCAGATGTCTGCATGTAATTTCCCTAAGTGTCTGAAACTCTAAAGGGAAATTTCAGAAAAAAAAAGCTATGAGATGGAACAGTTTACGCAGGTGTTCACAAGGTCCCACTTCAACAACAGATGCTGGCATGTAAACTCAAACAGTTTGACATTCCATTGGACAAACTTTGGTGTTTGAACTACAGGTAGAAATCAGAAGATAAAACAAGCAAACAATAGCCAACTAAATCACAACAGAGGTGCTAAAATGCACCTGACACCACTCTCCTGATGAAACGAGTTGACCAGCATAGTCTGGAGAATACAAGACTCCTCCTGTTAATTAACACCACAGAACTATCAGAGAACCCAGAAGTAACATTATACTCTTGAGAAGCGATGTCATTTGAAACATAACTATGAAAAACAGAAGAAGATAGTGCAAAACAGCAGACTAGAGTCAGGGCTAAAGCATCTTCTTCAACCCAGGTGTCACAAAGAAAGACCTTTGGGAGTATTCTCCACTTCTTTCATTCATGTTAGAGAGTTTTCTTGGCTAATGGTAATTATTGTCTCTTTTGCCTTTCACACTGTTACTACTAGCTCTAAACTCAGCTCTCTGCAGAGTTTTATCCTGCTACATTGGCACAGAAATAGGAAATGTACAACAGCAGAAGAAAGCTGAAATTTTTTTTTTATATCTAATAACAAAGCTAATACATAGCTGGGAGAACTGAAAATCAATAATATGGTTTGAAGTATTAAGTTCTTCTGAGTTGTGAGAGAAAGACCAATATGAAAAAATGTAGACATCATTAGCTGCAGCCCAGCTTCAGCTGAATCAGAAGGGAATGTGTGACATAAACTTGTGTCTTGGATTGTGACATGTAGATGCCCAGATGAAGCTAAGTGAAAATTAAGTGCTCTCTGGAAAATGTTAAAAAAAATGCCTAGCAGAACAGTCAAACTGCTTAGTAAAAATATTTAGGGGCAGCAAAAGACTGAATGGAGATTCACTATTTTCAGCAGTGATTCCTGCAAGCTGTGCTTACTTTCTCTCTTGTGGCACCCTAACCATAAAACACTATGGTCATGCTTTCTGTCTGGCAGAGTAAGTATTTTATGAATGCCTATAAAATAGACTAGCTTTGGCTGGAACAAGTCAGACAAGCTGCGTTTATCTGGGAGGCAGGTGATGCAGTTCAGAATATTTTTAGAGCTGAGACTGAAATGACTACATTCACAGACAGTGGTCCTAAAGCTGGACTCCTGGGTTTAGGTCAGGTACTGCATGATGCCAGACCTGAAAAGTGTGTTCTGGGCTTCCTGAATTAAGGAACTTCTAGAGATAAAAATAAACAGGAGTTGAAGCCCATTTTCAGGTCTCATAATAGATCCAGTGCAAGTAGAGTATATAGTAGCTCAGGATTTTAACCTTTCCTAGAGAAGCATTTAGGAAACATTAGGGAAGCATGGTTTATTGGCTTCAGTTGCATCCAGACCTAATCAGTAGCTAAGTAAAAATATTGTGTATCTACACTTTTTTACACAGTGACTGCTGTGGTGAGTGGTCAGTTTTCAGGTACCTGTTTCCTGTGGGGAAACTGCCAGGGGACTGCAGTACAGCATGGAATCCCAGCACAGAGTGTGTAAATGGGTCTAGCCAGCTCTGTTCAAAGGAGGACATCTGGAAGTTTGGGAAAAGGAGGGAGGAGGACCAGAGGGCAGTCACCCTGACTGAGGAAGAAAAGAAATGTGTCCAGTGACAAAAGAGAAGGATGTGCTGACCAGTGATGAGAAAGAGGTTTGTGGAATACATCTCTGTGCCTCAAGAATATCTCCTCTGAGATATCACTGGTGCCATACTCTGAGGATGTCCAGAATCACAGTTTGCTGAAGCTGGACTGTTTCCACTGTTCAGGGAAAACATCTCTCCCTGCATGCTTGTGCTGCTTCATACTACCCCTTGGACATATGTTTTTGGCCACGATGAGAGACAAGATGCTGACCTACACAGACCCTTCATGAAATCTTAGACAGATGCTCTGATGCCCATGGCTTAATTGCAGCATTAACTTTGTTCCTATTCACGTTTGTTTCTGCCTATTATTATTCTCAGTAGGAAAACACTTTCAGTGTTTTGTCCTAAGTTAGAAATAACAGAACATTAGCCTTCCTTCATTATCTGATCTATGCATTTGTTTTGTATCCTCCATTTAGTGCTTTGCACATTGCTTCTCACTGCAGGGCCTTTGCAGGTTAAAAGGAAGAAGATGTTACGGAGGACATAAGGCAGAAATCTGTATTGAAAACCAAGAAAACAGTATATACACAAAATGAAGTTTCTACCCTCAGTGTATGCTCTGCTACACTTCTGCAGTCCATATTAATAGTGTTTTAAGCATTGCCTGAATTGCGAATGAAAGGCAGTTTTGTGACATGCAGTAGGGTCAATGGAATCTTCATTTTAGCTGTTATAATTAAAATAAATTTTGTTTTTTCACCACTGCAAGAAGTAATCAGATGAAAGAAGGAGCTTTATATAAGTGGAAAAATCATTATAGATTGAATGTCTTTGTACACTAGTTTTGGAAACTGTCTATAGCTGAATAAATGCTAAATACTCTTTTATAATGCAAGGTAGGTTGTGTGTTTCAGCTTTAATAGCTTCTAACTCATTTAACTGGAGGGTGACATGAGGTTAATCAAAGGTCACTCGAGTCCTGGTNTCTGCAAAAGCAGACAACTTTTTAAGTCTTATCCTGGGGAAGAAGTGTTCACCTGACAAAGAAATTCTGGTCTCAGGCAAATTACTGAATTCCAATAGCAATATGTCTTATAAATAGCAGCAGGAATCAGGAACCTGCTCAGACGACAAAATACAGGTTTTGTAGTTTCTTTTTAAAATGACACAGGCCACATAGTTTAATAGAAAAGAAGCATGTAGTTTTGCATTCACAGGGACAAAACAATAGAAAACCTAAAAAAAAACAAGGTATGGGAANGTAATCAGATGAAAGAAGGAGCTTTATATAAGTGGAAAAATCATTATAGATTGAATGTCTTTGTACACTAGTTTTGGAAACTGTCTATAGCTGAATAAATGCTAAATACTCTTTTATAATGCAAGGTAGGTTGTGTGTTTCAGCTTTAATAGCTTCTAACTCATTTAACTGGAGGGTGACATGAGGTTAATCAAAGGTCACCCAAGTCCTGGTTGATGTTGAATGGGAGTTGACAGCTTTCCAGAGTAGCGCACAATTCATGGGGAGGATTTTTTTTCCTGCAGGAGCAATATTCATCTGGGATTGACACAATGCTGAGTTTCAAAACGATTAATCCAAATCCTTAAAGACTCTGCAAAAGCAGACAACTTTTTAAGTCTTATCCTGGGGAAGAAGTGTTCACCTGACAAAGAAATTCTGGTCTCAGGCAAATTACTGAATTCCAATAGCAATATGTCTTATAAATAGCAGCAGGAATCAGGAACCTGCTCAGACGACAAAATACAGGTTTTGTAGTTTCAGTTTAAAATGACATAGGCCACATAGTTTAATAGAATGGAAGCATGTACTTTTGCATTCACGGGGACAAAACAATAGAAAACGTTAGAAAAAACAAGGTATGGGAATATTTATATTTAAGTAAATAAGACATACTTCAAATGTGCACAGCCCTTTCCAAGCACAAAAAAACTAGCAGTGAATGTAAAAGAACAGATTAAAATGCCAGCCCTTGTTTTGTAAAATCCCTGTGTCTGACAGCATCATAAGCTTGAATTCGTGTGGTATATTTTACTACCTTTGAGAGTCAAATTTTGTTGTTCAAATGAGTGCGTATGCATGCTCACTGGCAGATGGAAGTGTTTTGATTGGGCATGCAAAGTGATTATCCTCCCCTGCAGACATGCTGAATACAAGTGAGGATACATGTGAAGACATGCAGACTATTTCACAATTGTAAAATGTTACCCAGAACAAAAGAACACCTTTTCAATAGACCTTGAAATAGTTCTCTCTAAAGAACTCTTACAACCAAGATTACACTTCAGTATGTAACACACACATGCACACAAACAGGTTCTCTTATAATGTACTTTGGTAGATACTTTAATGCAATGTACTATTATCAAAATAATTGTAGGGGATTTAAGATCAGGTCAAGAGGAAATGTGAAACTCATCAGTTAGGAGAAAAAATGAGAGGAAATATACAATTAGAAAATAATTAAAATTTTAATGAATCTATCCCTGACAAGGATGTTTGTCCATGAACCCATGGAGAGAGGGGATGTTCTTTGAAAAGATAAAGAAGTAAAAAACATGCTTTGCCATGTGGCTACAAAGGAGATTAAAATGACTTCATGTCAATTTGTAATAAAAGTAATTACATAGGTTTTGCAACTGCGGGGTAGAATATACCGGTAAATATGTCTGTCTGAAACCTACAGCTGTCTCAACAGCCTACTGAAATTCCTTAATCCTCCTTCTGTCAGTCAAGGTTCATTGTTTTCTAGAACAAGATCTCCAGGATGGTGACTATAACTACTGTGGAGGAGATGGTCACTGTACAGAACACACAGTCAGAAATGTGCCTCTGTATCTGTATCTCCATTTATAACACCACTCTGGATTTCAGCAGCACTGGATTTGAAAAATTACTGAACTGACAAATGGTATGTAAGCTTCACTGCTGCCAACTTCCTACCATTACCACCAGGTATTAGAAGCAGGGTACCATACCTTCCCATAGGAGAGAGATGACAGAAGTCCTTACAATTTCTAAATACCTGTACCAAGGACAGAAAAAGAAACCAACTGAAACTAGCAAAGATTCAGAAAGATGAAAATGTTAAAAAATCTGAGCAAAACTTTACATTCCATTTTAACAATGTTTTTAAAAATTAATTATTGATAACTAAAATGTTTTGTTTTTCACAGTTTAAAATTTCAGCTTTCAGAAACTACTGTTGAAAGAACTTGAGTGTCAGGGGTTGTGAAAATTTATCTGGTAGAATTCTGAGTTTTGCTTCACTCTCAGCATCCTCTCTTCACTTGCTTTCTATTTTGTGCTGTTTCTATTAGCTCTTTTTCTGTATAGCTAAACTCCTCTTTAGTATGTGCCCTCTTGAATTCTGATATCATTCCTCTTTGGTTTTTCTAACATCCAGAAAGCCTGACTGCAAATGGGCCTCCATGAAGCCTTCATTATCACCACGACTGACAGCATTAGTTAGCCACCTTGGAACATCAGGAAGCTCAGAGTATCTGGGACAATATCATAACAGTTCTCTTTCATTCTCCATTCTGTCCCATCTTTTCTCTCACCTTTCATCTGGCTTCTCATTGCTGATGAAGTAGAAATACTGTTTCAGAAGAGAGAACATATCATTCCTTAAGTATTTGTGCTGGTAGTTAATGCATATTAAAACCAAATTACCTTCAAATAGTTCTCCTTTGCCTTTCCTCTTCCCGGATAAATTAGAAAGCTGCACTAAAACAATTTGTAGACTAGTTTTCAAAGGGCAGTCTCACTCAGGACTCTTTTATTCCTGATTAGCCTGACCACACATTCAATAAAGTGCAATTAAAGATCTGCTCAGCAGTGAGTGTGGGAATTAAAGGGAGGAAACCATGGCCTGATTTTTTTTTTCTTATTTCAAGTATTTTTCCATCACAGTAATCAACAATATAAAGGTTTCCTAAGGAAAAAAATCCACAAATCAGCCACATTCTAGCTTTTTTCAAATCTATAATTTTTACTACTCTCCCTAGTTTGGATTTTGATGGTGTTGGTTTAGTTTTGCACTTTCAATATTTTTTGTGTGTTTCTTGTTATAAAGCTCAAGTCTGTGAGTGGAAAGGAAATGTTTCTTGCACAAATGTGTTGCTGTATTCATCCATTCTAGTGGTACCTCTTTTGAACTAAATTGGTTAAATTTGCAGAGACATAGTCAATTCCAAACACAGCAGGCACTTGATTTCTAGACAACAGCATTGTCCTACTTGTCCTCTACTGTTGTAGTCCAGTAGAGTTAAAATAAGAGGAATGTGTGAAATTTAGTCTACTGTCAATCGATTTATGTGCTGCTTAAGCAGTAGCAAGCAATTCTCCCTTTCTGTATAGATCTATTTCACCATTTTAGTGAAAATAGTAAAGAGCCCACCAAAGTGGACAGTGCAAATTATTACCCATTTTGCATAAGAGAATGCTTGATTTAGCTTGATTTTTAGTAATTTGTAGATATCTGTTATAAGGTAGTGAACTAATAATCCCTTAACTACCATCTGCTGAGGGTGGAAAATATGTAATAACATCCCAAGTATGGTGGAACTAGTCAGTTAATATGGAGGTAGTGTGGGAAGCAATCCTTCACACAATGTTAAGTAAAAAATAGACTGTTTACACTTACATGTGATAATTAGGCTCACAATAAGATGACAACCCTACTCAAATAACAGAAGTCTTGTAAGTTGATTGTCTAAGAATAGTTATGCTGAATATGTACATAAAATATTTGAGATGGGAATGAGATAAGAATAGGACAGCAGGTTTAGAATCTAGGTAGAGAGGAAAGGAGCTACTGGTTTCTTTAGCTTGCAGCTCAGCTTCCGGAGGTCAGATGTACCTCACCAAGTTACTTGAATAGTACATACCTTTATAATTCCTATTTGCTTGTCCTTTACTGCTGTATCCTTGCAGTTTTATACCAAGTGTTATCAATTTAAACTTATCTAATCAATCCAAATAAATTTCAGAGCCTGGAGCAGGGGCTATATGTTAATTTGCACTTGAGCTTCACTTTGTGTAATGC
>VZTR01033394.1:27014-46549 GCA_013400775.1 Chaetops frenatus | reverse complement strand
ATCCCTTCCTTAAATACAAATATATTAATATAAACTTTTCTCTTCATCAAATGTGGTCTGAAAAACAACAGTTGGTGAGTACAGTGGGGGAAGAAAAAACAGTTTAGGGATATCACATAAAATTTTAGCATCTTTACTACTTTTTTAAATGGTGTTTATTGTGAGGGAGCAACTTGCATGATCATGGTGTTTTTCAGGTAATTTGATGATTCCAAGGGTTTTACAAAGCAGATAATTACATTCATGGGAATACAGAATATCATTATAGGCAATTAGGCATAAGCAGAGATATGACTTACTTTATAAACTCAGTAACCTCTTTATCTGATCTCTTTATCATCAGATCATCAAGAAGAGGCACAGAAGGTAACACAAGTGGGCAACCTCTGCTCCAGTACAGGATTACCAGCCCCTTAACCCAATTTTCTCATTCAATCAAACCTCCCTGCAATGGACGTTCTGCACTCCTCCTTGACATTCTACCTCTACCTCACTCTTTGAGGGTTTTCCCAAAAACTAGTAGAAATCAAGCTCCTCAACTTATTGAAATCTTCTTACTTGGAACCATTCTTTCCTAACTGCTTTTTTTTCCCTTTCACATTCTCTGCAAGACCTCCTTAGTCAGAACCGAATTTGGTAGACTTCCTCATTAATTCCTTTGCTCTCCATCCATACAAAAAATGTGTATCCCAACACAGTATGATAAAATTTTAAACAGTCCCTCCTGTTCAGCTGCAATCAGTTCCCTGACAGGTAAAGATGCTTCTTATAAATCAGATGTCAAATAACTTTGCTAGATTAAATCTGCATCCATCTGATCCTTCTGCTATGACAGAAATTCCCTTGTTTTATTATAGATTTATGGTAGACAACTATTCAGTAGAACCTCCCTTTACATTTCTCTTTTTATTTTATGACCCTGAGGCTACCAAGAGGACTAGTTTTCCTTACCTCTTAGACTGTTTCGGTATAGGCATCCTTTTATTCACAACGCATTTCCCTCTTTACTGACATTCTGTCCTCCCTAAACAAACTCTGACTTTCTATTTTAATGCTCGGTTTCGTTTGTCTTACATAACTAGGATTGGGTACTGGAACTTTGGGGTCCTGTTTTTCCTCAAATTGCCTATGGCTCCCAGTGAGCTTGTGATGCCACCTCCACCTCTGAGCTCCACTTCCACGCCCTCCTCCTCGCAAGATTATGTCTCAGACAACATCCTTCATGCGGCTGAGAGACACAAAGAGAGAGGAACACCTTTAATCAAATTGCATCTCCAGCAAGCTCTCAAGGCTCAGCAACACGATTCTAGGGGAATTTGGCGTTTAGCTTTGAAATTTCTGTCATATTTGGGAGAGGACATTTGAAGCAGAGGTGTCCCCAAAAAGAGGCGGCCTTGGGGACCAGCAGTGCAGTGGTGTCCCTTCAACTCCTGCAGCTGAGAGAGGTCCTGAAGTAGTGCTTGGAGTCAGCAAGAACAGAACATTCATGAGGCATTTGCTGAGTCTTCACCTTCCTGCTATTAAGTGTTCACTAATACCTGAATTTCCAAATTTATAATCAGGAACTTACTTCTTTGATGCACTTGCTGAAAGTATTTTTTCTATTTAAACAAACAAACACCACCACCCAACCAACCAACCAAAAAAAAAAAAAAGCTTACCAAAATCTATTTCAGGTTTTGAGCAAGATTTCAAGTAATGCTATGAGCACAAGGCACCTTTCTTTCCCAGAAATGCCAAAGAAAAAGTCTTTAATAATGCACAGTTACAGAAGAATCCTAGAAACCAAGACAAACTTGGAGTGTCTCAGCATCTGGGATGTGTTTCTGACCAACCTGCTAAAGTCTTTCAAAGCATAAAATCATTAAGGGCCAAGACATGGAAAGAGTCATTCCAGTGAGACACTAACCAGTGCCTTCTGGCAAAGGACAAGTGACAGAGACACAGCCCAGGAGTGCAGGAGTCCCGATGTTGTCATAATCTACAAACAAAAAGTTTTGGGAAAGTTTCCAGGATTCCTTGCCATTTTCATATCAGCAGCACAAGTTGCCAGGAGAGACTTCTCTGCTTTTTCCAGTGCCTATCAACACACAGCATGTGTCCCAGCTTCTTCATTGGGAAACTGAAAGTGAAATCGTGAGACAAACACCCAGTTTTATACATGATAGAGAGCTTTGTATAAGCATGAGAAGAAACACTGTCTCAGCTGGTAAAAGACCATGTGGATTAATTAAGGGGCAGTAGATAACCCTTAAACCTCTACAAACACTGAGGACAATGCTGGATAACCAAGAGATTGTTCTAGGTAGGGAAGATGATGGCCCCAAGATTAACTGATCTGTACTTTTCTTCAGATTTGTGGACATTTTAGCAAGTGTTTAACCATCCTCTATAAGCAGGATCTTTTGATAAGTGCAAATACAACAATTGATTTTTCTAGGTTCTGCTTCCATAAGAGAACAGAGGTCTTCATTGTATGATACAAGTGCATCTGTTGGTAGCAACCAGGAACTTCAGGCAGACATTGAATCATGAAGTGATGATAAAAGGTGACATAATTATCAGCATAGTTCTTAAGCTAATTGCTATCTTGGATAGGGACATTCTACCTTGCTGTTGGGACACTCAATCACAAAAAAGAATTTTTCCCAGTCTAAAATTGGAACTTACATTTAAAGTACACTGTATTCAATTGGCAAAACATACGTTTGTACAACCAAAGAATCACACAAAATCAATCAGATTGTCAGTGAAACTGAAAATATCTCAGATATTAAATTTTAAGTCATAACCAATGTTAGACTACTTTTAAACCATAAGTTAACCTTCGATATTGAGAAGAAAAAACACGCTAATTTGGAATTGATCTTAAAAAATTATAGTTAATGTATCCAGAAACTTGACCTTCTTCACCTCAGCTAGAATGTCACGCTAAACAAATGCAAGCACTGTTTTAGCTATAATACCACTGCTCTTTCACTGCTAATTATGCTTTCAGTAGACACAGAGCCCATGGACAGTGTATGTAAAGCATATTTGATTTTCTAACACATGGTGAACAAGCCTGAATGCAGTTCTTTAGTTCTGACCTTTAAAAAAGCCAGTTTAAACACCAGTGAGTATCATGCACCTTGTCTTCTGAGGACTGAAGTTATGTTCAGCTGAACAGTCTAACAGAGGCCTTGGAGATGAGTGGTGTGTGCCAGACACATACAATACCTTTACATTATGAAAAAAGGCTTTATGCTTCTCTACGCCTGTACCCAGACAAATAAAAGTGCACTGTCACTACTGCAGTTACCAAATTAATTAGTCCCAGCCAAATATAAACACACTGGCTTTGAGCCCTGAGGAGCACTGGGGAAACACAATTCCCTGATGCACCTGCTGGGTATTGCTGCCAAGCAGCAAGTCAGTATGGGCAGTGGCACTGAAGGCAGTGAGGGAGTCTGGCCCCTCAGCACAGCATCCCCAGCTTCACCCAGACTAGAGATCCCTCCAAGCCTGAGTGTTCCAAAGGATCTTTATTCTAACATAGGCCAGCTGGGCTTCAAACCTTCCCAATTTCTTTGTTTGTGTTGTGGTACTCTCCAAGCTATTGCCTTTTTCTTGTTTCTTCCAGGCTTCACACAAGCAGAATTTGCATAACTTGGACAGCTTAGTGATAAGTTAAAGCTAGGAAACGACCCTGATTCACTGTCCCAGCACTACACCTCCTTAGCTTCAAATAGCTTTTGCAATTCAGAGGTAACCACTGCAGTCACCAAAAGCATCTGTTTTCTAATTTCAGGTGTGGCTTTTTCCAGAACCTGGTAGCTCTCACTCAAATTCGTTAGACTTACAGGCACACTTGAGTAGAGGCCTACATGCAACCTTGAGAGCTGAAGCTGTCCATTGTTATAATTTTTATCTATATTGAACTGAGAGGCCAATAAACTCATTTAGAGGAATTATTTTTCTGTCTATCCTTACTGCCATGCTCAACCTCCAGCCCTTGCACTGCCCCTGCCAAGCACACCCAAGAATATTTTTCTTTCAAGCCTCTGTGTTTGCCCTGACGCTTCCACTCCTGTGTTTGGCTGCTGCAGAAGGTTCAGGTCATCACACTCACCATATGTGACTGCCCACAGAGATGATGAGGACAGCTGGCAGGAAAAGTGACATTCTTTTACACTGATGTGACGTTTAATCCTGGGCTCAATGAAATCTACAGCATGATATTTATTAAGTAGCTGAGCCATCCTATAACAGCAGAAGTTGGCTGCAGCTGTGACAGCCTGTGAACCGGTCCAGGAAAACAGCTGGGGGTTTCTGAGGAAGAAAACCACAGCCAAATTTTAGCATCTTCCAAATAAGTTACTTTCCCTTACCAGGTCTTGGTACCGCATGGTGTCACCAAGCAGAGCAGGCAGTGAGGCCCATTCCTGGCCCACTGGTTCCTTCAGATTTGTGGGAGTGGAGAGAGTCAGCCATACCTGCCTGCTCTGCACTGCAGTAGTATGTGACAAAGGACATTGGGGGACACCACTGGGGAGACAGCCCCCACAGTTTGGCCCATCCCAGATCTAACTCCCCTTTCCTGTGACTCCAGGGAAGCCAGTCCAGGCTATAGGCTTCCTTATTAGAAGAAAATACTATCTATAAACACACACACATGCACACACACACATACCTATATATGTGTGTGTGTATATATATATATGGGCATGACAGAGAGATATGATAAAGCTGCACAGAATTCGGCATATCACAGCTTTTCCATTTGAGCCTTGTACAGCAGAAGGATTTTGTTGGAAATCTTTTCTTTTCNTAGGCTTCCTTATTAGAAGAAAATACTATCTATAAACACACACACATGCACACACACACATACCTATATATGTGTGTGTATATATATATGGGCATGACAGAGAGATATGATAAAGCTGCACAGAATTCGGCATATCCCAGCTTTTCCATTTGAGCCTTGTACAGCAGAAGGATTTTGTTGGAAATCTTTTCTTTTCTTTTTTTCTGGGAGGGTGAGGAGGGGGGGGTGGGTTTGGGTTTATTTTTTGTTGTTGTTGTTTGGGGGAAGGGAAGGATGCCCAGAGGCTACTTCAGAAAGCTGGGGTGCTGCTGCCATCTAGTGAGGTGCGTCTGCCCAGGGACACACACATACACATGGCGAGGTGTGGGGACACCTCTGAGTTTGTGTTTTCCAGGTAACACAGGGAGCATCGTGGCATTCTGAAATTCAGGCAGCAGTCTGGAAGCTGAGCCGTAGGACAGCATCACATACAGCAAAAGTGCTTGTTCCCCACAGGGAAGCCTGCAGTGCAGCCAGGTTACAGCCTGTGTGGGAGCAGTTTATTAGCATGGTTCAGTGAGGCTGTATCAGATTCTGCTAATGCCTGAACATTATCACTTCAAAGAAAATACATGGAGCCATCAGTCCAGGCTATACTAGGGATCAAATTATGAACATGACAGGGATCAGAGACTCGTGTATGGATTGTCACAGGAGACCCAACCCTCGTGAGCACAGACTGCTCTCTGACAAGATAGCACTGAAATGCAGCTTCCCTTCACAGACCACTGCCATGGGAAAAAAAAGACCTCTCCACACACAAAACAACTCTTTTCTGACCTATAGCTGGTTTCTACAGTTTTAGATCACTCTGCAACAGTCAAGAATAAAAAGCAAACCAAGAGACAGCAAAATGCAAAGTGCACTAGCTAACACCTTCACTTGTAAAAAGCTTTGTGATTCATATGTCTTATCCCAGCACTGGAGGAACAGAATATCCCAGGAGAGAAGCACCAGTCTTGGTGGGCTGCATGTCGTATCACACAAGGAAATGTAACCTTGCAAAGCCACGCCATCCACACCACCTCCTGCTGGCCTGTCTCCTGGACACAATGACTCGCTGCAGGGGTACATGGACAGTCCAGAAAGAAATCCAAATATACCCATGTGGGAAAGGGAATGAATGAATGAAGGAATGAATGAATGACATCACAATGTGTGAAGTCAGGAAGAAGGCTGGTTTTGAAGCTATTGAATTAAAGCCACAGAGGAAAGTAAAATGTTTGGGCATTTGAAGTACTTGCTTGAGAGCTCTGCTTCATGCCATGGCACATCAAATCTGTTCCTTCACAGGAAGTCCTAGACACGTGGTTATCTTATGATGCAGACATTTGGCATATTTTCCTAAATATATTGAAAGCCCTAAAGATGATACTGTAAAATGTAGTTTGCTAAATTGTCTGAGAACTGATGGAAAAAGAAAGTACATAAAATGGTTACTTGAATACTATCCATGGCTCATTGTGCTGATTTTGACTGTGAGAACCTGAATTTTCTCCATAGCAGCTTTTATGGGGCTGGGTTTTGGTTCTGCACTGGAAACATTGTTGATAGCCCAGGCATGTTTTCTTTATTGCTGAGCAGCACTTACACAGCACCAAGGCCTTTCCGGCTTCTCCTACTGCTCCTCCAGCAAGGAGGCTGGGGGTGTGCAAGGAGCTGGGAGGGGACACAGGCAGGACAGCTGATCCCAACTGACCAAAGGGATATCCCACACCATATGGCATCATTCCAGTACATGAAGCTGAGAGAAGAAAGAGGAAGTGAGGATGTTTGGAGTGATGGTGTTTGCCTTCCCAAGTCACAGTTCCACGTGATGGAGCCCTGCTTCCCTGAGGTTGACTGAATATCTGCCCATCCATGGGAAGCAGTGAATTAAATCTTGCTTAGCTTTGTTTGTGTTCATGGCTATTGCTTTACCTATTAAAGTGTCTTTATCTCAACCCAGGACTTTCCTCACTTTTACTCTTCCAATTCTCTCCCCTCTCCTACCATGTGGAGAGTGAGTGAGCAGCTGCATAATTCTAGCTGCTGACTAGGGTTAAAACACAACACTCACCAACTTTGAGACTTAAAATCTTCCAGGACTTCTTCCAGTCTTCTAGAACTTTCTCTAACCTGGATCAAAGTGAAGCCATTCAGCAGCCTTCTCCTCTTGCATTATGGACTCCCCACTGACTGACACAATTGCTCACAGGTGTGAACCATGCAGAGACTGCTGTTTTAGAGAGGTGTATCTTTTGGTTTGAACTTGGATAATGCATCTCCTGAGAAAATATTCTTTTTCTGTTTCATTCCTCTTTTCTCAAGCTCATCTAGATTCTGGGGATAAGTGTGCTCTTACACTGCCAACACATTTACTACATTTTTTTATACATGGAACCAGGCTTGTGCACTGATCCTGGAAGAGCTTATGAAGACTAGCCTCATGCCTTTAGCCTAGTACCTATTGCCTTGATGGCAAGATTATGCATCTATGCAGATCTTTGCAGGACTTGTCACTGCATTTTGTTAAGCTGAGCATCTAAGACAGACTTGCTATTATATTGTAGAAAAATATCTGTGAATACCAGCTACATACTGGTCAAAGAAAATCATGACATTTTCACTGACAGCTATCAGATTTTCCCCCTGGAAAGATATAATAAAAATCCATAGCCTAATATGCAAGCTCCCTCTAAATCAGCCAGTCAAGCAACAGTTTCTATTCTATCCAACATGAGTGAGAAATCACATTGCTATCTGAATAAGACATTATAGATGATAACACTTGAAGCAAACTATTTCCAAACCTTTATCAGACTATAACTATATGCTAAGAACAGATGGCACACACCCAGAATACAACCACTCTGAAACCTGGACAGAGTTGTAATGTTTTGTTTTGTTTTGTTTTGTTTTTTTAAAAATAAAGAAAAAAAATGTTTTCAGAGCAAAAATTTTAAGGCAGGTCTTCTGCCAGATCCTTGGAGTAGGTGACTTCATATTAGAGATTAAAAATAAACAAGATTTCACCCTGAAAATATATATAATGGTTGCATCAATCTCTACTATAATGGAAGTTCTACCAGGCAGAGGATGAACTCATAGAGCACTGGAGAAAGTGAAAGTGAGTGACAGTGAAGAAGAAAAATTATTGGTAAAGACATCAGACTGTCAGAGAGAAATGGCATTTTTCCATCAGAGCTGTGAGGAATCATGTCCAGCAAAGCAAAGGATCTGGTTTAGCCTCAGTCCAAAAACTAGATTTCCATTTTAATTCCAGAAGACCTTCCCAGCTTCTTCACTGGTTTTCTTCCCTTCTCTCCCTTTCCCACCAAGCTATACTCACACTGAACCATGAGCTGTTCTGTGCACAGTTTAGCACCTATAAAAGAGTCCCAAACAACACACATATCGCACAGGAGAGGCAGGGGATGTAATTCACCACTACAAATAATTTATACCTGAAGCCTAAGTGCAAAGAGATTAACTCTGAGGCCTGTCAAGATACTGTTGCTCTTTGTTGCACCACACCAAGCAGCAGCACTGTTGTTAGTCTTTGCCACAAGAGGCACGTATTATATTTTATAACATTATGAGCAAGCCTCAAATGCTTTCTAAAAGAAGGAGAGCCAAAAAAAAAAAAAAAAAAAAAAAAAAAAAAAAAAAAAAAAAAAAAAGCAGAGGAAAATAGAAAGGTAGGACAGTAAAAAGAAACACAATGAAACAAACATGCAGCTAAGAGCCATCTTATCCTGCTATATTTGTCCTCCCCTCTAGACACCCCTATGGAGCTATTTTAGTAAGTTTGGCTATTTATTATATTGTAAGCCCTGCTACTTGATTTATTGGGCCTTGGTTGCCTCAAGGAGTGAGAAAATCTCTCTCCCTTCTCAGCTTAGAACAGAAGAAAGTTTTATTACCATCTCTGTGGTGCACCCTGGTCCTTTCTTAGTGATGCTATTTCTGGCACAGACTGATTGAAAAGTGCTTCTGTCCCCCACATGGCTGCCAGTTTGACACTTTTTGACATTTCTAAAAATTCGTGCTCTTCCTGCCAACTCCCTGTTGCTTTCTAAACCTTTTTAATCCTGAAGAATGCAAACTAATCTACTGAGAGAAAGAAGCTGGTCCTGGGAAGCAGAGCTGGAAATGTCAGAGTGGTAGAAATGATAGATTTACCTGCTAGGGAAAGAGGACCCACACAGGAGAGGGGCTGTTAGGACATCTCACTGACACTGTGGCCTGTTAATATTATCTACCATAAAGACAGACACATGCAGTATATTATTAAGCAGAACTGTACAATGTCTTCTTAAAAAAAGAATGATTTGGAAGCAAGCACAAAGCATGGTTAATCAAGTGGAATAAAGCAGTAGTCCCTGAGGGAGACTTAAACTACTTAGACCTAAGTATAGCTAATAAAAGTTAGCAATTCAAGAGAGTTTCCAAAAGGCTTTATTATTATTATTGTTGTGTCACTCTTAATCTTTTGAATGGAAAGGTCAAAGAGCCTATCATCTGCTAACTTGATAGATTTATTTTCCACAGAGCACTCCATATATGCAGAGAACATTATCGCCCCAAAAGAGCACCTCTTCCCTCTTCCATCTTCTTACTTTCCACCCTGTACAATTACTTTTCAGAAGGCCTCCTCATTCCAGAAAGAGACAAAGTTTCTGTTCTACCTATAACGCCATAAAACCACGGACTCCAGGATTTTAGCAGCCTATTTTTATATTTCTTTACCTTGTTACATCCACAATGATGCATTTAAAGCAAATGTCCTCTGTTGTTTCTTTGTAGTGTAGCTCTGTACAGAAACAAGGCTACCTTCAGCCAGGTAACCAGACACCTAAAGACAAGGCTTTCCATCTAGGCTGCAGGCAGCAAAATGCAACCATGGTTTACCCTCAAGCATGCAGCACTGCTAGCAGGAAGCCCAGTTTGAAGAAAAATTGGCTCTAATACACCGTGGGGATAAGGGTTCTGAGCACTTCTAAGCCATACTTCCCATGGTGCTCAGTGATCTCAATCCATTACTTTAACATGTTGGAAGCAGACATGTTCCCTTCAAACTCAAATATTTCCCACTTATTGGCTGCTCAGCATCCTTCCAGCCCAAGCACGCCTATCTCCACCCCAGCACAGTTCCTTACTGACAGCATTCAGAAAACCTTATATTCATTGGAATGTAACTGGGAAAATGTTAAGATTCATTGCTGTTTCAAGACACCAGAAGCACTTGACTGGTAAAAGTCCAGAAGTGAAAGGATTCAGGAGAAATGGGGCTGTTCAATTCTGACTATAAGCAGAATATTTGGAGATCAGACAGTCTGGCTCTGTTTTTTTTATTCTGCCTGTATAGTAGAAGAATGGATTAAACATTGATGTTTCAACATAAAAATTGTCAAAGATAACATAAAAATTGCATCACCAAGAAAATAAAAGCTTCTTTTTAGTGAAAGATTCACCACTTCCCTAGCTTTATGAACAATACACCAGCAAAGAGCAGAACTCAGCCTTTGACTAGTTTCTTTGTTCCTACCAAAAGGCAAGACTGAGAAAAAAAATAGACACTAAAAATGACAATCCATACAGTGAATACTTTAGATGACATTTTGGGCTAGCTTTAAAATGGGATTTATATGTATTTTCTTTGACTTTTGACAGCATTTATTCCAGTACAACATGGAGATTCCCTGCTATGAAGTGTCCACTTATAAGAAAGACTTCTAGAAGAAAGTGAAGGAAAAAAACCGTAAGGAACAAGAAACTAATTATTAGCTTGGCTTCATCTGTGTCCATCAAAATCTTGACACTCTTCTCTGTGACAGGTCACTTCTGATGCAAAATCTAGAAAACTGTCATTGAAAAGTCCTGTACAAACTGAAATAAAGTCCAAAGACCTTATTTCAGTGACTTTCCATTTTACATACCCCAAAAAGAGCTACCTATCTGACTGCTCTCTGTGGTGCAGAACTATATGCAGAGTTGCCATATGGCCTGGAAAAGAGTTTGACACTGGAGCAGAAGCATCAATGAAATGCAGTGTTGCTTACTGCTGCTAACATTAGTAATTCAGCTCCATTAAGCTTACTGGATTCATTAAAAACATGAAATGTATGGTAAAAAACAGGACTCTGCATTCCCTGCCTGTCAGATGGATAAATTCCATGAAGTTACATTAGACATCTCAGGTTAACTAAGTAAGAACAGCACAGAAAAGGCAGAAAATCAGGGAAAAAACAATTCAGGAACACGAATGTATCCAAAGAACATAGCATGGCCCACAGGATTTGCAAAACTCCCCCTTTTGCAAACCATCCAACATACATTTGACCAATTTGTACATTCAAACCCTAGGATTTTGATGGTCTCTCTGTCTCAAGATGTCTTTCAACACTGCAGGGAATTTTACCCATTTGCCAAATAACTCAGGACCTGCTGAAAACTAGCTTAAACTTGCAAGAGCTAAAAGTGGTGTGCAGAGTTTCACTGCAGGCACAGCAGTGGACTGAGGACCTAAACCTGGAAATTTGCAGCACAAAGTTCAGTTGTCAGCTCCATCACTTGCATGTAATGCCACCCAGGGACATTCTCCCTTCTCATCCATCCTTCCTGATTTAGGAGCTTGGGTGGAAGATGACCTCCTCTCATGCCTAGCACAGTTCAGCTCTGACATCAAGGGATTGGCATGATGCAAATAAGATTGGAGATATATATATACAGTGACTTTTTAAGGCCATTTCCAAACCTCTTGAGATTAAGACAGCTTCGCCTCGCTCAGACAGGCAGGATACTCTTAATCTGTATCCTATTGCTGTGAAGCACACATTTCCTTTAGGAAAAAGTTAATACACCTTCAGCAAATCTGGAGATATCAAGCTGTCATTGGGAGGGGACAGGTGTGTTACAGAATGTCATGAGACAGCTTTCTCCAGCAGTTTACCAGAGGCATCCCTAAGTGAGGGGCAGGAGGAAGAAAGCTCTCCCATAGGTAACCTTTCAAAAGGGCATCCTGGCAAGTCAGCAGGCATTTGACTTTTGGAGGTCCCTGGGCCCCACAGCCAAAATCTCACTGCTTATTCTTCCCAGTCAGAGAGCTCAAAAATGTGAAAGAGCACTTTAATTATAAACAGTAAGTGTGAAAGTCTGGTTTTAATAAGTCAGTGGTGAAACTCTCCTTGACTTCTCAAAGGCATTTCTAAGTTGCAGTGTTGGTTTTAGTTTTTTAAGTTTATGTGGGTTTTTTTTTTTTTTAATTTTCCTTCTGAAATGTAAATTTGAAAGTATCTATGAAGGTGGCTATAATTACTTGTGACCTATATAATACATACAGTAGCTTGTTATCATATACTAGTTAGTTATTCTCACTATTTTCCCCTCTGGTAAAGGGTTCAAGGGATGCAGTTTGGAGACAAAAATTCCATTTCAATTTTCATGTTATTGCCACGCTGGTATCCCGGGCTCATTTTGGCTTTGAATTTATAAAATTGAAATTCTTATCTCTGTGACCATACATCCTGTATGATTTGAGTCAGATTCCAGACTCCCTGATACATTTTTATGCTGCATATGTAGCAGAACTGCAGAACTGAGTTTCTCAGCTCATATATTCTCTTTTGTCCAGACCAATACACTGAAGTCACAACTATCACAGCCCCTTTCCTGACTTTACATAGTGGCAGATTAGGGGGCCCAGAAAATCCATTTCACTCCACACCACTGTGACATGAAAATTTTAGACTCATAGAGATAGTCTGCTGCATCTCTGTGGTCAGGCTTACACCTCACAATGGTTAGGATGTTGGATATTCTTTACCTGTAAATTCCTTTGATTTATCCTTTACTCGCTGTGCTTTACAAGTTCTTCCTTTTCTATTAGTTGTCATTAATTAGCCTTGAAGCAAATTTTCCTTTAATTTCACCTTTATTTCCATTGTAATCACCCCTCATACAACAGCAGCCTCTTGGTTTTTTAATGCTTGGTACACTTATATTGGAAGATGTGTTTATCTACAGAGTTACACAGACTATCACAATTTATAACAGTGTGTTTAATTCTTTGGAACCAAACTGAGCACTAACTGCCTTGAGCTGTTTGGTGGGAAATTAGATTTGTGCTAAATTGTTTAATGCTCTGGGGAATGCAGAATAAACTAGATGTGGCAATTTTATGAGTTTCAGAACTTCAAAATGACTATATTTTTATCACAATCACTGAGCTAGGATGTCATTATCTAAGATTTTTTTTCTATGTATCATTGTATCAAAATGGATTTAAATTAAAAAATGGGGAGGAAAAGGAGGTGGGAGGGGGGCTGGGGGCAGTGTGATATGCAAAACATCTCTAGTTTAAAGCACTTTACACTTAAAATATGGAATGAAAGAAAGAAAGACAATTTGGAAGCAGTTTCATTTAAATTTTACCTTTTAGGTAAGACTACACCAGTAAATGTGATGTGCTTTCAGATTGGCAATCTAGAAGTAAAACTTAAATTGAAAACATGGAAAACCACTTCTATCTTACTCCGTTTCCAAACTGCAGCAGAAGGACAGATCTCAAAACTATTCTTTCATGACACTACATAGGTCACACCAGAGAAGGGAAAAAGAAACAAAGAAAACCTGCTAAAATTATTTATGCACAACCATTTAAATAGGCATTCCAGCAGACACCACACTAATCCTGAATAACAGCCACTGCTGTATGGACAAGAGTTCTTTATTTAAATTCCCAAGTGCTGTTAATGTAATATGATAATGCAACACAATTAGCTATTTCAGCAAGACCTGATATTACCAAATCTTTTATTGCATGATGAAGTGCCATCTCCATTATGAAATTTCATAAAATGCATTTATCATGTCAAAAAATATATATTTGCAATAGAAGGACAATAGAAATTGTTAACAAGATGATGAAGCTTCTGGAGAAGTAATTATGTGGCTAAAATGCAATGATTGCCCCACAATGCTTCTAAGGCAGGTCCCTGCAAGCGAGATCCATATTGCAATGTTTTGTGCTAAATTCACTGCCAATTCTGCCTTTGCTAAGAAGAAAAAAATTGATAATTTTCTTGTCCCTAGAAATGCTGTGGAAAGATAAAATACACAATGGGGGAGTCTGGATTTGCAAACAAACTCTGCATGTCTGCTGAATTATGAAAAAATAGGAACATATTCTTGTGCTGAAAGAAGAAAGGTTTGAATATCCCTGTATTGCTTTAATGTTATGAACAGGCAAGTCAAGCTTGACCCATCTGTCCAGTTGCTGTTGCCAGATATTGGCCTTAATAGAGCTCAAAAANATGGTAGACCAGTCACCAAAAATATCTGCAAGGACTTCATAGAGTTCTGATAGAACTTTTTACATTTTGAAGTCCTTGCCAATGAACATGTTTTCAAATAACTGGAGCTTTTAATAGGATTAACTGTAACTGGGATCTCTGTCATAAAGCCTACTGTGACAGGGAAAAAGGATGAACTGGGACAGAAAAACAAAAGTAAGCATAGGCTAGGGTATCTAATATATCATAGTTAAATGACTGGATCTGGAGATCCATACTACCCTGAAAATCTAAAAACAACAAGGAAAAAAATTGTCCTACTATGAGCTCAAGAAAGTGTATGTACAGCATAAAAACTGAGCCTGTAGAAACCTGGATTTCTACTCCAGTGTCATTCTTGGAAAGAGATTTGAAGAGCCTGATGCTGTCCTCATATAGAGAGACTAATTTTGGAGACTGATATACTAAAGCTTTAATAAGGGCTATTGGCAAGTCATTACCTCCATTAGTATTTCTAGACTTACATCATTGGAAATTATTGTTAAATGATGCCCTTTCCTGTCAGATGCCTATCTATCAGGGCAGTGGTTTTCATAAAGCCAATTTTAAATTTTGGGCAAGGTAGACAGAGTCCATTGAAAAGCAGTAACATTTAATGAAACCAAGAACAGTACCTGTACTGTGTATGTAGATTGAAATCTTCAACCCATCCAAGTTGTTGAGCAGTCAGGAGTTAAAAGAGATTAAATGGATTTCATTCTTCAGTGTATAATGGAAGTAATTCCTTCCCTGCAACTAATAAGTCTGCAAAAGTTTTCATTAACTTCTCTTTACTGCTGATAAGGCCTAGAAGAAGAGAAATTGTCCAGCTGCTGAGAAAAACTGTTGGGCTGTCTTTCTGGTATTTTTTTATTGTTAGTTGTATTGCTCTTTTTGTTGTAGTAGCTATTATTTTAAGCATATAATTATTATTATTATGTTTATTAGTACACAATATAGTTTAATGAATTAATATTATACATCACAACACGTGGATAAAATGAAACAATAATATTACTAAAGCATGATTACATACAGGCATGATGCCTAAAAACAAAATGATAATTAAAATCCATGTTTTATCAGTACAGCTTGAACTTCAAAGTTTGGAAGGGCAAGTAGGAAGAAAAGACATACGTACAGCTGCAGATACCAGCAACCAAATAAATCATTGCTGCTTGAATTCTTACACTCTTTGTATGATTTTAGCACTTTGGTGAACCTCTCTTTGACATCAGTAACCCTGGTCATTAAGCAGAATACAATATAGTTGAAGAGATCAGGAAAGATCATTTTCTTCTGACAGAGAAAAAACAACACAACTGCATCATTGTAAGTCTTCATTTGGGCTATATTAGTGACATCATGCAAGTTTGCAGAGTTGGACAAGAGGAAAAATTCATCATTTCCAATGACAGAAATAATTTTTCATTTTGGAGATTTAATTATTTTAAATCTTTATGTATATTTAATTTCAAGTAGCTTTCAAACTAATAAACATACCTTGTGATTTTAAAGATAATTCCAAAATAGATTTCACTGTTTCTATGGTTCTTCATTAAAACCACCTTTCTAGATAAAAATTTTACTAAGAGGCCTTTGCCATGAAACCCTTCAAGGTGAAGTTGAATATGACTATTTTTTTGTCCTATGTTTCCTTGACTCCAGGTCAGTGTGATGAAATATGGCACTTCCCCCCAAGAAGAACTGGAAAAAGTAACACTGGTCACCTCTCACAAGAGTCTGATTCATGTATTCCTAGGATAGGCCCAATGTAAGAAAAAAATCAGCGACTGAGATTTTAATAGAAACATCTTCGTGTCTTTTAGTCTCTCAGAAGGAATTCTCCACTCCATGGGAACCAGCTGGATCCCTGTGTTTTCATACCATCTGTATGTGATCACTGAAACAGGCACAGAAGTCCCATGGCCCGAGTGCTGTGTACTTCTGGAGCTCTCCCCCAAGAATGAACTAATGCTTGAGCTAAAGAAATGGCTGAGACTGAAGATCAATCCATATGGTACAGTCCTGAAGGCAGCAAAAACATAACTTTGAATTGAGAATTTGAGGCATAAATAAATGTTGGTTGTGTATAAAAAAAAATTCAGATATTGGGTTTATTTTCTTAATGGTATATACAAAGACACCCAGCAGGATTTGAGATACTGCTGCATGTCATTGGATTTCAGTTGGAAAGGAACATCCAAGGCAATATCTTTGTAGGTAGTATCTTGTATATTTAATACAAGCTGCATATCCCCACAGGAACAGATTTACAGACCAAAATCTGATCCTGAAAACCTGATATTCCCACTGCATGAATTTCAGGGAAAGTTTAGGTCAATTTAACACCTGTGTATTGGAAGCTGAGCTTCTGGGTGAAGGTTGTGGGAAAGTTCAGCTGGCAGCCTCAGGGGCTGCTCCCCAGTGCAAACCCAACACAGCAAGGTGGGCAGCTGGGAGATTGGCTTCAAAAGCAGTCAGGGCAAAGCCAGCAAGCTTAAAGTGGACATACCTAACTTGCTCTGGCACTGCTAAGCTGTTCCTACTTAATCAGTCCTCTGTGGCCATAGGAAGACAAATGTCATTGTGAATTCATCTCTGAATCTCAGTCTGGTCTTAAATTTAAAGAAAAAGTGAAATTTTAGGTATCCTCTTAGATTGTTTCCTGGGTAGTGCCAGGGTGTGCACATATTCGCTAAGTCATGGGATGAGCCATGAAGAAAACAAGGATTTAATGAACTTTCCAGGAATCATTCCTGAAAGAAACGGTATACACACTTGTTTAAAATCATTTATGTACCACCATCACCACCAAAAATATTTCAGGAAATATTTTTAAACTAAAATTACTATTTTCCTCATCAGTTATGCTCAATGGCTATTTTTGACTGTTCTACATGTCACTATCTCAAACAAACAAAAAGAGTGGTCAAGGGGGCAGCATGCAGAATATTTCACCTGGAGAAAAGATAGGGTAACACTCAGAAAGAACCTTTTTCTCCTCAACTGTCATTTTTCCAGAAAAGAGTAAGTAATCTCTGCTGCACTCAGAAGAAATCTGTCTGAGCAGTCAGGGCTATAATTGAAAACATATGTAAATACCTATGGATAGACATGAGTGCGTGGAATAATTCATTTAACCCTCTCCATAAGAGGAGCCCAGCTCAGGAGAGACTTTGGAGGGCTCTCCCAGGATCTTAAATTCTTGTTTAAGTTATTGGTTACTTGGATCACAGGTACTGCAGTCAGCCTGTTCTGGAGGAAGGAATCCCTGAAGAGAAAACAGCTTTGTTGAACGTGTCTGTTAATCACAGCACTTCAGAGCACACCGAGTCCATCACATACAGCCACACAAGACAAGGCCCTCCTCTGGGAGCATACCACCTCCTCAGCACCCCTTCAGTCTCCAGCCCTCTCTCTTTAAGGGGTGTTGGGTTCCCATTTGATTGGTTCCACATAAGGCAGTGCTAATTGAAAGAACTTTCAGGTTTACTTTAGGAACTGAGTGAGTTTATTCACATACCTTCAGTGGAAGAATTGGACTTAACAATTTTTTTCTTGCTCTTCTTCATTTATCAATAGCAATCTTGGCTCCTAATGAATATAGGTCTATATATAACTGCATCAAATTTATCAGATGTGTTTCAGTATTAATCATTTCATATATGTCAAAACACATTTTGGAAGCTGGTCAAAATAATATATAAATTTCTGTAATTTTAAAGGGTAATAGCTGCAAAATACTAAACACAGTGCAGCAGCAATGAGCTTTTCACACAGTTCTTCCTCAAGATCCTGCTTTAAATTCTGGTTTATCAATAAAAAAGCACTAAGAGCTTTGAAATTTTAATTTCCTTTTGAAATAAAGGTCTCATCTAGATAAAGCTGGTGTTGCTTGCCTCTCAATGCTCCCTACTTTCATTATACAGATTTTTTTTCATACAGCTGCTAAATCCTATTTTCACAAGAGAAAAAAAAATTGCACCTCCAATCATCAAAGCAGCATAATTTAGGCCTTTATTATGTCAGTCATGAATTGTCTTTCTTGTGAGCTCACAATGTCATAATATTCTTTCTGATTAATGAGGATCCTACAATTACAGGGTAGGAACCGTCATGCTGTACCGCAGAGCCTGTCTAGAGGCAAAAATTACTGTTAATGCTGATGCGTTACTGGAGGTTTAGGGGTGGAATTATTACTGTCAGCAAATCCAAAGGGTCTGCACCCACAAGATGCATGGCATTTGTCATTTCTGGAATGCAGTTCTGGGGGTGGCCAATGAACTTTCTCATGGGACCTCACCAATTCCCACTGCCACTTTTTGCATGGTTAGTGCCCCTGCACACATCCGAAACACCTCTGCCTGCCTAGGGGGCTGCCAGATGGGGGTGAAACAAAAGGGACCTAGAAAAGCTGGCCTGGCTACATGGCAATCTATCACACCAAAACAAACCAGTTTCAGTCTTCAAAGTATAATCATCTTCCCTCATGCAAAATCAAATCAATAACTATGCAAATCAATCCTCGAGTTGTTATAGGCAATTTGTTTCCTTTTTTGTTGCATACAATGCATTTTCTCACCTGTAATCACAAAAAAATCAAAGTGATTTCACAAACCTATATACTTTACGGTACAACCAGGATACTTACTTTATACCCATGTGTGATTTCCACAGTAGAAAAACCAGGTTATTTTCTATAATTGTTTCTGTAACTTAGATAACTTAATCCTATGACTAAATGGGAAGGGGACATGACATTTTGTGCTGCTTGAGTACTTCTCAAATTTTGCTCTCAGCATTTCTAGAGAGTACTTCAAGCTTTCTACTGTTTATTATTTTTCCCCATCCCTCAGTAGTACAAGTATATTCTAAAGATCAAAACCATAGGACTTGAAATCTGAAAAAACAATTTTTCCCTTTAGAAAATAAATACTCAGGATGGGAATGATTAAATAACGAGTGGCATAAGTGATGTCAAAAACCAAAGTCTCTTTGATGCTGCACTTTCAGAACACAATATCTTCTTCCTTGAATCCTCCTTTTTTGTCACATCTCCTTATTTAATTTCATTCTAGTAGGATGTATCATGTTTGAACAACTCAAGTGGGAAGGCTCGTTCCAACTTCCAATATGTCAATGCCATTAACTGAACACATATTTTGCAGTGGAAGAGACTGGCTGATGTAGCAGTGCTGTCATTATTCAGCAGACAGACATCCAGCTGAAAGCCATTAACCCAGAGAAAACAAATGACTGCTCTCAGGATTTGCCCCTCCAAGTTTATGCTGCTGTAAAGAAAAACATTTAGTCCCACACTGCAGTTCTCCACAAAAAGAGCTTTTCTTACAAAAAAAAAATAGCATTCC
>VZTR01033384.1:0-11011 GCA_013400775.1 Chaetops frenatus | reverse complement strand
CCTTATTCTCATGAAACCACTACACTGCACTCTCGCCTGGTGTGAGCAGGCGAGCAGGTGAATGTGAAACCGCTACATTAAATGGTGTTTCTGCCCGGTTTTGAACAAACCCATGACATGCAGCAAGGCCTGACACTGAGTTGATACAACTTTCCTAACCTGCATGAGCTTCTGAACACCCTGAGCACAGCAATGTATGCAGCTCTCTGCTGTGTCCTGAAAACCCCAAGACTCTTGCATGCTGAAGTTGGACAATCTATTTGTTTTAGCTTCAGGAAACAATAGGCACATCCATTGATTCATGGCATCTCCAAGAAATATAACATGAGAGTTCACATATATCTATATATAGCCATTAAATATTTAAAAGGTTTTTAGTATTAACTAATTACCATAAGTTAAATATTTTCTTTCTTCTGCAGTTACAAATACTTATTACATCAGGTCCAAGAAACAAAAAGCCTCTATTATATCCATGCAGTGTAAGGATGACAAAGCTCAGGTGATTTATACACAAAGAAATCAGCATGGAGGGACAAAATTCGAGGATTTCCTGACAGCCCTCACTTCATTTATCCAGCTTGGTAGCCTTGCTGATCGCAAAGCAGGCTTTAAAGTGCTGTGGTTTTAACAGCTAATGGGCTTCTGCAGAGGTGCAGAGCACTGGCAGGAGGAGAGGCAACAGGCTGTTCAACAAAAGAATTATCCCACTCAGGGAAAAGAGCTTGTGTCTGTTCTCTGTTACCCTGTGCAGTTCACAGGGCCTCAGAGCTAGTCTAGATGAGGTATCGCTCCACCATTTCACAATGAAACACCTTACCTTTTTTTTTGTTATCTCCAAATATTCCCTGTTGGGGTCCTGAAAATTTTTTTCCAAGATCTTCTTCTCTTCAGCAAGTTGCGTTTGTTTTTCTGCATCAAGAATCTGCTTCTTGTCCCTCACTGCTTTGAGCAGTATATCCCTGCATTCCTTCTGCTGATGTCGCTTCTTTCTCTCAAGCTCTTCATTTTCTTTCCTAATCTGGTGCAGCTCTTCTTCCTACAAGGATAAAAGTAGCCAGCTTGTAAAATCACTACATAACTTCAAACTAAGTGGTGGCTAGAGTTAGTTTATTGGAACTCTGAAGAGCAAAGCCTTGCTGACAACAGAATTAGCATCATCCACTAGGGCTGGTAAAGCCCGAACATTTTAGTGTATCATTCATTAGAATTCAGGATTTTTATCTGTAATTATCACATGCACTTCAATACAAAAACTGTATTGTGCCTGGTGTTTCCCAAATGTTTCAGGCAGATCGAGAGTCATCTTTTTAGGAAATCAGTATCATTGCAGCATGTTTGATCAATATCAAAGTGTTCATACGCAGCCATAAGCACTGACAAATAAGAGGGCCACGTGCTCCTGCTGTTTCTGTAGATATTATCTGTCCTCTGCCTGTGTTGGGTGTTCAGAGCACTGCATCTCTACTGGACATAAGGCAGCACCAAGTCAGGGATTAGATCCTTGTATTATGATGGGCAGTTACTGAATTTCCATGGCTTCAAATCATCCCACTTCATATTGGAAAGAACTTTATATTCCACTTTATATTGGAAAAATGTACAGTAAAACTTAGTTCTTTAAAAAGAAACAACAACAAATTGGAAATGCATATTTGAGATCAAATAGGTATTTGTATATTCAAGATTATTTAGTCCCCATAAAATTCAAAAGCAGCATCATTAAGTAATTTACAAGCATAATTTCTGGACATCTTGCAATTGAATAAGTGTACAAGCACGACTGCACTGAAACAGTCATAACACAATATGTGACCATCATTAGCATTATATTGTCTCAGAAATCATGCTTCAGCTGTCTCAAAGGCACAGAGATTTTTGTTAACCTGTTTTTGAAGTAAATGTCTCTTTTGTAATGTGAGTGAGTCTTCTAAAATGCCTCAGCAGGTTTGTCATAAACAGCATGTCTAATCTTCCCCATATGGAAGCAGAAGCTGCAGTCCCTAAGCAACATCCCTTTTTATGCTGGACATAAAGCACCCACAAGTTCTTGCAGTATTTCAGAGCCAAAGCTGACTTTGTATCTGCCTGAACTGTCAAATTCACTTTCAGAAGCTGATAAAACAGCTTTGAAGCTCAATGTATATATAATTTGAGGCGTAGAATTAGTAATCCAAAAAGCTTTGAACAGCAAAGGTGGAAAGAAAGCAGAAGTAGTTAGCAGTCTGCTGTGCAAGTTGGCACATGTCTTTGGATGAATTCTGACATCAGTGAAGCTGTGGGAGAGCAGCCAAGGATGGGATCCATGAAAGTTTGTTCATTGGGGTAACACAACGTAGCAAATGTACAAAGGGGTGGTTACTAACCACCCCTCTGCAAGCCAGGACCAAAGTGCTGTGGCAGAAACTCATGGAACTACAGTCACGATAACACGAAGTCAATGACTTTCCCAGGAAATCACAATTCTTTAAGGGAAAAAATAAGACAAAGGAGGAAGGCTGCTAATATAAGTAATGTAGCTAAAGCAAACATTGCTGTCTCTGCTTTGTCATCCACTTCTGAGATATCCTGGTGCACTCATATGGTCTACTGTGCCAAAGGTGCGAGTTCTGCTTCACTAAATATTCTATTTTCATTGTAACAACCAGGAGAAGTCTTTATGCACAGGGACACTTAGCTGCCCATTCACCCAGATGAAAATCCTGGTCATTAGAAGCTACCAGTCTGCAATGAAAAACTTGTAATGAGGCCATCTGCCACATCCCTCTTCTGTTGAGAAAGGATTACATCCCATTTTCCATACAGAAACTCTCCTACAAAGAAAGCTTTTTTTTTTTTCCCCCAGAGACTCAACCACTTCCCCAGAAATGTATCTCCCTGACAGAGCCCCAGGCAGCCGTCTCCAGGGAAAGATACAGAGTCTTCTATTCTAATAGTGCTTTTCTGAAAAGGCCAGTTAAGGAGCACCACTCTTGGCCTGGGAGTTTTGGCAGTGCCTTGGAAGTTGTTACAAGAAAATAATTCTGTTCTCCATGTTTTTAAATAAGCAAAACATTACTTGGAATAAGAACTCTACGGTTTCACAGCCAGCATTTTCAGAGCTTTAGATCCATTATTGTCTCATTTTTGTAAAATAGGGAAGTATATATGATGCCAGCATCAGCTTCCAGTGTCTAGCCGAGTATCCTGAGCAATCACTCAGCCTCTATATGCAAATATCTGCAAAATGAAGACCGAATCTGAGCTAAATGGTCACCCATAACTCAAAATCAACACAGAATACTGAACCAGCAAAAGCCCCACTAAAGCCTGCAAAACTACAGCAAGAGAAATGGAAAGGGATTATGAAGGAAGAAGGTAGTGGCCAAGCACTTGGGCCAAGATAGCCAAATGCTTCCTGTGATGTGAGCTCAACAGCAGCCAGGTCTAACAGGCAAGAGAACTTGCTAATGTGTTTTTTAAAAATATATAAAATAAATATTTCAGCTCGGAAACACGACTCCCCTGCCATACTGCAGGAAACTGGAAATCAGAAAACTACAAAGATGTCTCACAAAAGTTTAAGAATGTTTCCATTTGCCACAACGACTCTGAGAGACTTTGAGTGCCAAAACCCTTTAGAGTGCCAAGTTTCAAAAGATGTATTTCCCACTGTAAAGGGAATGCCTTTGCCACAGCTCTGGAGAAGAGGCTTAGCTTAACAGGACAGGCTCAGATACTAATGGAATCAGTGAAGATACAAACAAGGTATGGATTAGTCTAAGTGTCTAGTAAACCTTCTGCACAAGCCTGAATGCAGAACACTATGGAAATTACCAGCCATTCAGCCTCCTTTTTGATCTGCTGCTTCTTCTCCTCTCTGCGAGCGGCGTGCACAGCCACCTGTGCTTCACGCACGTCCATCATTTCCTGGATCCGCGCTGCCACCTCCTGCGCCTTCAGCTCCAGCTCCTGATCCTTAGCCAACAGCTCCTTCTCACAAATCTCTTCCAACTTCCGCTCCTGCATCTGCTCTTCCTTTTTCAGCATCTCCTTCAGAGTCTGCTGGGCCAGCTGGCAGTCACCCAGCTCCTTTTCACTCCTTTTTTTACAGTGTAAGCGATACTCTTCACATCGGTTTCTGGAAGGCAACGTAAAAGTCTCTTTAGAAAAAGGTCTGAAAACAATAAGCAGGTCTGGAGGTGTGTGGTGAATGGAGGCTCTCAGCTCATCACTGCTCAAAACACAGCAGGTCAGGATGCCAAGTGATGTCCCTAGTCCTTGTGAGGCCTAACAAACCACAGAGAGGCTGATTTGGTGGACATTAATGAGTTGAAGAATTTGAATTTGTAAAAAAAACCTAAATCAACTTCCTCATGAGGGGAGGTGAAGAGGCAGCAGCTATCTGCTCCCTGTGACAGTAACAGGAGCCAGAGAACGGCTGGAGCTGTGCCAGGGAGGTTTAGGTTGGGAATCAGGGAAAGGTTCTTCCCCCAGAGGGTGCTGGGCACTGCCCAGGCTGCCCAGGGAATGGGCATGGCCCCGAGGCTGCCAGAGCTCCAGGAGAGTCTGGACACCGCTCCCAGGGATGCACAGGGTGGGATTGCTGGGGGGTCTGTGCAGGGACAGGAGCTGGAATGGATGATCCTTGGGGTCCCTTCCAGCTTGGGATTTTCTGTGAGTGTAAATGAACACACAATACATACACACATTATATACACAATGTGTGCTTTACAAGTAGCTGGAATATGGGGGGAGTTGTGTGCATATATACCTTTTATTAACATATAAAACACATGCACCCTACACTTATTCAAACATGTAGGTTGGTTTCTATTCAAATTAAGACTTGGAATAGGTTTGTAAGTCACCTGAGAGCTCATTCATATTCAGAAAATACTGCAAGCATGGAAATGTGGGTTACACGGTTGAGCAGGAACCACTAGAAATTTATTAATTTTTTAAGTGAAATTCTTTGGGATAATTCAGACAACTTGCAATAAAAGCCAGGAGAAGGTAGAAAGTAGAACAAGTAATGCAGCTTTCAATTTTAATTTACTCTCTGCAACTCAGTTGCATATAAAGAGGTAATTTATCTTCAGTTGAAAAACACTAAACTAATTGCAGATTCCACTTTTATTTTTGCAAACAAAGCACTATTGAGATCAACACATGCCATCAAACATTATTTAATTTGAACAACCTGCAAGCATTTTAGTTCTGTTCTATAAACAGGATATAGATTTTCATGAAGTCAGAATGTGAAACTGGCAGACAAAGGTGAAGGATCTATAAGCTCTGAGGATGTGTGACAGACAGATGTGAATGCTGTGAAGTGAAAAGATATCTCACAATTTCATGCTGAATGAAACCATCTTCTACAGATTATTGCAAATCTATTTAGGAATTCACAGCAGACACCATAAGATACCATAGCCTGAATCATGAACATCTTCACAGCAGCAGTAGTTACCTGCACAATGTGAAATAATGTGACATTACAAAAGCTTTAGCTGACTATCCCGTGTAGCAAAAATATTAAATAGTCATCAGGCAACTACCTCAATGCTATTACCAATCACCATATCAAGGTAGTTGTTTCATGTTCAGAGCAGAGGTCTCACCACATTTTCTCCCTGTTGGCATCCAACACTTGTTGCCTTACATTGCCCTGGGGACAAGGGCATTTTTCTGTTCATCCTCTTGGCTAAAGAACCCAGTGCCACGGAGCCTATGCTGAAAGGTGAAAGGCACTATACACAAACAGTGGAAGGGGCAGCACTGCTGTGAAAACAACATTTCCATTCTGCTCAGTTTTGCTGGAGCTGCCCCAGCCCTGAACCCCCCGTGCCCTGGGCTGATCCCCCAGCGTGGGCAGCAGGGCAGGGGAGACTCTGCCCCTCTGCCCCGCTCAGGTGAGACCCCACCTGCAGAGCTGCCTCCAGCCCTGGGCTCCAACAGCACAAGGACCTGGAGCTGCTGCAGCCAGGCCAGAGGAGGCCCCGGAGCTGCTGCCAGGGCTGGAGCCCCTCTGCTCTGGAGCCAGGCTGGGAGAGCTGGGGCTCTTCAGCTGCACAAGAGAAGGCTCCAGGGAGAGCTCAGAGCCCCTGCCAGGGCCTCAAGGGGCTCCAGCAGAGCTGCAGAGGGACTGGGGCCAAGGCATGGAGGGACAGGACACAGGCAATGGCTTCCCAGTGCCAGAGGGCAGGGCTGGATGGGATCTTGGCAAGGAATTGCTGTCTGTGAGGGTGGGCAGGCCCTGGCCCAGGGTGCCCAGAGCAGCTGTGGCTGCCCCTGGATCCCTGGCAGTGGCCAAGGCCAGGCTGGACACTGGGGCTTGGAGCTGCCTGGGACAGTGGAAGGTGTCCCTGCCCATGATAAAGATGACTTTTAAGGTCCCTTCCAACACAAACCATTCCATGATAAGATACCATATTTCAGCACCAGTGCAGGCTGGTGAAAAGAGATGGTTGTTTTAGCTCTTGGACAAGACAGGAACCTTCTGACTGCTGTTTAACCCAACAATAAAAGCAGAGAGCAGCACAGGGATGTGCAGGCCATGAGCCACAGCACATTCCATGGAATGCTCCTGCCTCCCAGCAGCTCAACAAACATACTATGTCATTGATGGTTTCTTACATTTTACCACTGGAATCTATCTTTCATCTCCTGGGTGGGAATTAGTGGTGATTAAAGACAACAGCACTAATTAGTATTCATGAAAAACTTATTTCACAAATGTTGTAAGGGGAAACGCACCATTATTAAGATTCTATTTATCATTCATTCACATTCTTATTCATTAACAATAACTGTATTACCTTAACACAATGGGTTCAAAGTTCTCTCAGCATTAAAGGAATAAAGAACTTGTTATTCTTTTCTGTGATTATAAACTAATCTGATATTTATTGAATTCCCAGAGGGGAGTAGAAGTTAATTATGTTCAGCATTGTTAGAATTTTAATATAAAATAACCCTGTAATTGTTTGATTTCATCAAAATAATTCCATCAAAGCAGCTTTTACACCAACCCATAAACATCTGCTCCCCCAGATGGCAGGTTTTCTTCCTCACTTTGCTATCCTAAGCTTCTTAACACTAAAACTGTGCCTGGATGTGGCTACTTCCCAAAGACAGAACCTCCCCAGTTATTTATTCATTTTATGGCTGCAGCATGAAGTTGCTGGGATAACAACATTCCCCATATGGAGGCTTCTGATGTTACCACAAGAAAGAGGATGTGATACATGTTTTATGCAAATTTTAAGACACTGCAGTTTTCTTTAAAGTTACCAATGATGAACATGCCCTAAGGGTAGCTAAGTCTCTTCTCAGACAAGGGGTAGCCCTCCTTGAAAATGAATTCCAGCAGGACTCCCGTGGTCCAAGCCTTGTCCCCCGCTGTCACCTTGAGACAAAGGACTCCTCCTAGTTAACATTACTACTGAGAAGCTGTTACACCTGTACCCTCAGGCCATGGCAAGCAGCCCACAGGGCTGATAAAAATGCTGCCTTTTAGTGCTCTGGAATAATGTATGACAGTGCAGGTGCTCCTGTACCTCAAGGTTTGAGAATCCATTCCTGCAGTAGAGTGCAGCAACTTGCTTGGAGTTAAAGGAAATACAAACAGGTCTGTATCAGGTTTCAGAGAGACATTCAAAAGAGTTGTAAATCCATAGGCAAAGAGAAACAGAAAATCATGTGTATATCCACCTGGATTGACTTGCCAGGGCTCCTGGGCGTGCCCTGAAATTATGATTTCCAAAGCAGGGAAGTGTGCAGGAAGAGAATATGTCTCATATAATTAATAAAAAACATTTAAAAGTAAAAAATATAATTTATTTTGTCTTTATCTCACCCTTTTTAATTTCTATTTGTCCATGTGTTTTATAACATACACATTATCCCAGCACAGTATATCACTATATATTTATATAGTTTATAAATCAATGTATTGGGGTGAGTGTTAAAAGTTTTTACAGCTGGGGGGTGTGGTCACGAGGATTGGAGGCCATTGCCCCAGAGGACAGGCTGTGACACAATTACAGACTCCTGCCTGTGGATTTTCAGCAAGTGTTGGTCTCCTCAGCAGCAAATTCTGCTCCCAGATCTCTGCCTGGACCAGGATGGTGTAGGAGGAAAAGTAATACCTAACAGCCAGAGAAAAACAGACTACTGGGGCTACTTAAATGAGACAAATACATGCAGATTGGGATATGAGAAGTTATCAATCTAATCAGAATCAATCACTACAGCAGAGACTTCCATTCTCACTGGAAAAGGACAGAGAACAAAAGACTAAAATATAACTAAGCATAAGGTGAACTTTTGTCAGCTGGTGTTTACCAAAGTGATGTTCTTTTATGGGAACCTTAATTTAAAAGTAGAAAAGGACACAGGTAGAGGAACTAACCATGGAATGTATTCCCACTACATCAGAACAGTCAAAGAGAAGCACCCTGTGCCCTGTAGGATAGAGATTCACTTGCAGAGATACCCCAAGACTGCCACTCAAAACAGCTGTGAAGGGAGATGGTTTCGCTGCCTCTAAATCCTCTGAAAACCTGCAGCCAGCAGAACACCAGCAGTAAAGCTTCAGCAACACTTTTTAATGGGATGCTGTGTGGTGTGGATATTGCTCAGATCCCAGAGCAGAGTGGGAAAGGTAAAAGGATGATAATAATAGAATAAAATAATCCCATGGGACTGAGTGAGCCACAGATCAACAAGGCTACACTTCAAAAACAAAGGACCTGAGACATTAAGACGGGCAACTACAGCATGAAAGTTCAAGTATGTGTCACCAGATGATGCAGTTCAGCCATGTGATTCATTTTGCAATTAAAATGGCTAAAATTAGACATCTAAACAGGAATCTGCATATGTGCTAAATTCCCACTCTGATCGATGGGAATCTAATTAAAGTCAGTGGAGGCTGGGGTGCAGTTCAACTGACAGGGCAGGATAAGCCTGTTTGAGGCTGACTTTAGGTTCCTGTAGCTGTCCTGATTTCAGTGAAGTTTTAAATAGAACAGGAATGCAGATTCCCAGTGATTATAAAGACACAAACACTTAGACACCTACCTTTAGGTGTCTATATAACATTTACTCAGTGTGTAAAACAAGTTACAAGTACAAAATAAAAGGCACTCCAGCAGCACCTCCTCCAAACCATTTTTAAAAGTGCATATCAACCACTTTGTGTGATAGAGAACAAACCAGAAGCTGTGAAAGGCAAGGGCCACATTTTCAAACCACCACGTGAAGTTAGGCAGTGTATGTATGCACTTCTAACACCTGTCTAAGTCAATAAACCCCACATTTAAACAAACATTTACCCGTGGAATTAGTTAATTAAGAGTTTACGCACAAATGAGAGTGAATATTGATTTTTATCCCCAGCCTCTGCACGCTGAGAAGCAGGTGTTGTAGATTTCACAGTACCATGGGAGACTGGCAAAAACACTTCAAATTATTACAATTAAATAACATTATTATTTCTTTCATCTCTCCCTCAGAAAACCAGATTTCCAAGAATGGGACAAGGCAGATTTCATGCTAAGGCCTCAGATCCTAATAAGTACCTGCAAGTTACTGCTTTCAGTCAGGAAGATTTGGCACAGAACTTCAGGTTGCATTAAAAGCTGAGCTGCAGCTGCTACTCTTGAAAAGTATGCAATAAATAAAAACACTGTCTTTTTGGACAATCTTAGCGTTTCAGGGATCTTTGATGTATTAGCTTAGTAAGCATGATTTAGGCCAAATTAGCCTTCCATGTATCCTGTTCACTCAAATAGAATAAAGCTGGAATAGGAATTACAAAAAGGGCTGACTTGGCAGGTGGAAGCACAGGGATGCTCGCATGGGACAAGGAGGACACACTACACTTGCAAAAATTAACTTCTTTGACTTCTTCTGTCTTACTGCTTCAATCACATTCATCTTTCCTTTCTCAGTTTATTACTGCCACCTTCTTTTTAAATTGTCCCTATATATTTACTTTGGGCAAATTCTCTTTTATAAGATATTTTTAAGGCAATACCTGAACTGTTGCTCTCGTTTTTCAGCCACTACTTGTAGTCTTTCTTGCTCCCTCTTCTCCCTCAGTAATTTTGCTTGTTCTTTCATCTTTACTTCTCTGTCCTGTACCTTTTCTTCATCAAGTGCCTTCACCTCAGCAAAGTGCCTACTTTCTTCTGTCTCCAGAAAGTCACGAAGCCTGAATGAAAACATTTGAATAAAAGCTAGATCAATCCTTCTGTTGAAGGACAAAGTTCTTGGGTATTTGTTATTAACACAAAATGGTTTCTGGGCTCCTTTCAACACCTCTTGCAAATGCCAGAGGAGTGAACAACAAATTTTAACTCAGGGATCATTCCTGTTGTATCCATCAAGGGAATCTTGCAGCACAGTATCAATGATTCTGTCCAGGCACAGTTTAAATTCCTAACCTTACAAACCCACTTTTAAAGCTGCTTTACAACTTCAGTTCCCTCTGTTAATCAAATTACTCTAACTCTCAGACTGCATTTGTCACCAGCTGATAACAATTTGATTTTGTACTATTGTTTTACTTCAGCATAGACCCACAGAATATCCTGAGCTGGAAGGGACCACAAGGATCACGCAGTCCAGCCCCTGGCCCTGCACAGACACCCCAACAATCCCACCCTGGGCATCCCTGGGAGCTCTGTCCAAAGTCTCCTGGAGTTCTGGCAGCCTCGGGGCCGTGCCCATTCCCTGGGCAGCCTGGGAACCCTCTAGGGGAAGAGGCTTTTCCTGAAATCCCTCCCTTCTCTATGCATCTATAATTGTATCTTCTCTCAAACGACCTTTTGCTATTTTAGCATCACTCCACAAAACGCTTCATCCTGAAATATCTTTGATGAGAAAATCATGCCAAATGGGTAGCTTTTAAACACATCATCATTTACCTCTCTGTTAATCCCCGCAGTGAGAAACCTGGGGCTACAGAATCCAGAAATAACCGATTTCAGCCCAAATGCCACGGCCCGGGGCGGGGGGGCTT
>VZTR01033364.1:5454-16582 GCA_013400775.1 Chaetops frenatus | reverse complement strand
GTTCAGGAAAATCTTGAGTCAGAGCTCATCTCTTGTCAGAAAGCCCAAAAACATGCCACAAAACTGTGGGAAACAAGGCATCACATACTCCTTCACCAGGGGATATGTCTTTCCTCTGTATGAGGTTGTTCAGGATTGTTTCCAGACGTTTTCAGAGCAGACAGGGCAGTGAGAATCAATGTTCTTTTTCCTCTGCTTCTGTTCTGTACTTCAAGAAAGTTCTGTAAGGGTCCTATAGAGTAGTATAGCTTAAGGAAACATTATTACTTGTCAAAAAATCTCATCGTTCATGATATCCAGAACAAATCAACGTTTTTCTATGCAAACTCCATTCCATATTAATTCACTGGTTGTGATCCTAGCTCCACCGAANGATTTCTTTGATTCTGAAGCAGCAGTGCTAAAATACTCAATAGATGATTGAATAGGATGGGTTGTAGGGAAAGATTTGTCAACGGCAACCTCAAGCAAAATACAAAGACTGTGGCACAAGTTTTCAATAGATTTTGTCTATCTGCTTCTATGACTCTAAAATTAGGTGGTCTTCCATATCAGTATGAATTCGACCTGTCTCCTCATCTCAGAAATGTAACAAGAAAAATCAACCACCACAAGTATGACCCTCTTTTCTGTCATTTTTCAATATTAGATCTTTCAAAACTTTTCTTATTCTTGTTGGGCAGTGTCAGATTCAGTGCTTGTCATTGCAAGTCTGTTCAAATGTTCTTTATTATCAGTAACACAGACATTTCCCAAAACATATTTGCACATACACAAACACATGTAAAGTGTTTATCTTCATTTGCTCATCAGATTTTTACCAAAGGTTTTGTCAAAGGAGAGAAAAAAAACCCCAAAACCATGCTTTTCACCACCTCCTGTTTTAACATATTGGAGTGACAAAAGCTTTCCTGACCTCAAAGACTCTTCACTTGTTTTGAAAAGGATAATTTTTTCAGCCTGTTCTACTTAAGCTTCTTTTTAGTTATTTGCAACCTCACAATCCCATTCACAAACTGTTGCCATGGTAAATAATTATATCACAGATGAATTGTGTATGCTCCCACTTCATGGTTGGAAGAGAAATTGTAAAAGGAGAGGTGAGAATGAGAGAGGGAAAAAATCAAAATCCTTTAAAATTACAGGGGAGAGAGTTGAGAAATGATTACCTCCTCATTAACATAATTAACTCCATGAATTATAAATTGGTATTAGAACTTCTGACAAAAGGAGTAATTATATTTACTCATGTAAAATTAAACAATACAAAAAAAAATTAATGAGATTCACCAGAAGCTCTGTTAATATTATCATAAAATTCAGAGATCCAAATAGTTCAGATTTAGAAGTGATTTAAGCAGCATAAACTTTAGTGCTTCTCAGATTTGAATAGAGTGTACATGTTTCCTTAGTGTTTTATAATCAAACTGTGACACAAAACACATAAACCCTCTATTTCCTCAGAAAAGGGAGTACTAATATACAGATGCAGCTGCACTCTTCATGAACAGGGACTGCTCAGAGACAACTTTCTGTTTTTGCAATGAATTTGTACACACACACCCACCCACATACACACAGAACTCTACAGTTACACACATACTTCTCCTGAGAACAAAAAATCCTGCAGTTGATCTCTGAACATTGGGAGAACAAGAATACAACAGATGCAGGGGGAAGATAATGTAATCCTTTGGTTTGTCTTTGGTATTACTGCTCCCATATTTCCTTCTGTATAATGTACATCAACCTCATGGCACAGGATCCTTCTTGCTTAAATTTAGATATACTGAACTCAAGTCTGACATTGTTAGCTGGGCTTCTTCTAGAATCAGTATAAAGTGGCAGCTCAAAATCATTATTTGGGATGAGATTTGTTGTAGATGAGATTGACTGCTTTTGGAGACATCCTCCTTGTTTTTCTCTCAAATTAAAAGACTTTTTTTTTTTAATTTCCAAACACTTGTCTAATTTTCCTACCTTGTCTTTATATTGCAAATATCCATCAGCATTTTATTTTAATTTTACTTTCAAAATCCTAAACATTCTTCCCTGTCCCAGTAATTTAATTCTTCTCATTTTCTACCGGGGTCTGTCCATCCATCCATTCATCTGCTTGTGTTCTTTTGCTTGATTTTGTTTGGTTGGTTTTTTGTTTGTTTGTTTTTCTATTACCTTTATTTCTTTCCCAGTAGGAAGCAGCCATGCAAGCCTGCACATTCTGTGATGCATCTCATTCATGAAGTTTCCAACCACAGGCCTATAGAGAAGGAATAGTAACTTTGAAGCTAAGAAGTTTGGTCCACTGAGCAATAACCTGTGTGACTGGCTTCATGTAAGGGGAGGAATTCGCAGAGATTCCACCATGTCCTGGTGTCTTGGCAGTTGCCCACTTTGATTTGTCTCTTGGTACAGTATTTACCCAGCTTCCAAAGCTTTTCTCTAATTCCAGCACCACCATGGCATCCATATACTCTGTAGTTGATAAGACCAGATATTTTCCACCCTGAATGAATGTTTAGCTTTGAAGTTATATCCACGTCCCACCCCACACCTCCCACAACAACTTACACTTATGGAGTACATTTAAATTTCAACAGGTTTTAGTATCCTGTATTTTTGTATCCTATCCATCATTCCCCACCTTGATCAGACACACAGAAAAGAGAAGTCATTTCACCCAAGGCATGTCTGCATTTAGTATTTCACCCAGGGCGTTAATTTCAATTTTCATGTTTCTACACTATTTTTCCTCCCCACTCTCTCTTTCTGTCTCACAACTTTGTATATGAAAAAAGCCTTACCTGCCAACTGTTGGGAAAAAAATGTGATTTCTATTGAATAGTGCACTTTGGAATGAAAGAAAACATTGTATAAACGAGGCTGAGGAACTCATTCACCTGTGCCTATATTACTGTGAAATCAATTATGCAGGGTTCTTTCGAAAGTTACTGATTGTAGCAAATTGAATGGCCTCCATTTCAGCATAATTTGAAGAGGTTGATGTAATCAGAGACCTTACACCATGGTGAGATACAAGATTCGTGATATTCAGATGGGAAAAAGGCTACAATGGTTAAGCTTATTCTGTACTCTCTGCTTACTGGCTGTAATGCTTTCATAAGTACAAATGGAATTGTTTTGATGAAGGCAGAGATGGTTCTAAGGGGCAGGAAAAGGGGAGAAAAGAAGAGAGGAGAGGGGAAAAAAAAGAAGCCAACAAACCTCTATCAGGTTGTTTGAAATCAAGGTACTGTACTGTTAAGTGAGGCAGCAGTGGAATCTAATCCTGAGCATAATTGGTTGCAAATGAAACACTTTAATATCAAATCTTGAGTTGTGCCCTGGAGCTGCAGTTCAGGTTTGCATGAGCTACATGTAAGTGGAGGTAAAATGTGTCTTTTTTTTTTTTTTTTTTTTTTTTTTTTTTTTTTTTTTTTTTTTTTTTTTTTTTTTTTTTTTTTTTTTTTTTTTTTTTTTTTTTTTTTNTTTTTTTTTCCTTCCACAAAGGTACATTCTGTTTCAATCTGTTGGAAATTTGTGGGGCAAAGTAATTGCTCCTCAGCTTATAATGCCAAGATATTATGCCTTGAGATGTTCTGTACCTTGAAAAATAATCACATAGAAATAAACAAAGGAAAAATCCAATTCAATAACAACAAAAATAAGAAGATTCCCAACAAAATCCATCTCACAATGTCAGGCTGCCACTCTGTGTTCTGTTATGCGAAGATGTTTATTAAACCTATCATAACATTATATAATGACATCTTATTTGTACTGGCAATCTTCTGAAAAACACAGAAAGTGCAATAAAACCTGGAAAATAAGGGAAGAATGTTAGCACTTTGATTTCTTAATTTCTCTATATTCTAGAAAACTTCACAAACATAATATGGACCTGAACTTCAGAATTTGGAATTATCTCTCTTTGTAAAATGAAATTATACCAATTACATCCTCCAAGAAGTTTTGGGTTTTTGTTTTTGTTTTGTTTTGTTTCATTTGTTTTTTTCTTTTTAGGAAAAATAAGTGTTCATTCTTGCAGTAAAATCTTCAGTNTAGCAAATTGAATGGCCTCCATTTCAGCATAATTTGAAGAGGTTGATGTAATCAGAGACCTTACACCATGGTGAGATACAAGATTCGTGATATTCAGATGGGAAAAAGGCTACAATGGTTAAGCTTATTCTGTACTCTCTGCTTACTGGCTGTAATGCTTTCATAAGTACAAATGGAATTGTTTTGATGAAGGCAGAGATGGTTCTAAGGGGCAGGAAAAGGGGAGAAAAGAAGAGAGGAGAGGGGAAAAAAAAGAAGCCAACAAACCTCTATCAGGTTGTTTGAAATCAAGGTACTGTACTGTTAAGTGAGGCAGCAGTGGAATCTAATCCTGAGCATAATTGGTTGCAAATGAAACACTTTAATATCAAATCTTGAGTTGTGCCCTGGAGCTGCAGTTCAGGTTTNTCTCACAATGTCAGGCTGCCACTCTGTGTTCTGTTATGCGAAGATGTTTATTAAACCTATCATAACATTATATAATGACATCTTATTTGTACTGGCAATCTTCTGAAAAACACAGAAAGTGCAATAAAACCTGGAAAATAAGGGAAGAATGTTAGCACTTTGATTTCTTAATTTCTCTATATTCTAGAAAACTTCACAAACATAATATGGACCTGAACTTCAGAATTTGGAATTATCTCTCTTTGTAAAATGAAATTATACCAATTACATCCTCCAAGAAGTTTTGGGTTTTTGTTTTTGTTTTGTTTTGTTTCATTTGTTTTTTTCTTTTTAGGAAAAATAAGTGTTCATTCTTGCAGTAAAATCTTCAGTGAACAATTCAAATCACTTTGTACTCTGTTCAGGACACTTAAGTAGGGATCCCACAGTGCCTCTTGTCACTTTAAAAGATGTGATCTTTGCCTTTGCTCTCCCAATCTGTAAATTACAAATAATAACACTTCCTTCATCTGGAGTAATTATCTGCATTTCATTTTTTTTTTTTAACATAAGAATTAGACTATAGCATTTCCATGCAAAAATACCAAGCAGATTGTGACACATCCCTTTCCTTTTTTTTCAGTCCATATTCAATACTGTCAGTAAGAGAAAACCCTCATTTCTAGACTTTCCTATTTAGAGAATTAAACAGTTTTTCAGTGTTTTAGGCTTGATAAAATTTGAGTATGGAAGCAGTACAATTTTCATAGACCATATTATAGCATCAACTTCAGCATATTTTTCAGCTTTTTCCCTATGTCTATTCTTATTTCTAAAGAAAGTAAAAGTAAACAGACAAGTTTAAACACAAAAATTTAAAAATAATATTTTAAAAAGGCTATCTGAAACCATCAAACTTAATCTTACAGATTTATGTTGTTTTAGAATTTCTTGGTTGGTTGTCTACCGTTGCCCAAAATTTCAACTACTTTCACTTTAGTTTACAACACCTCTTTTCTGATAACGAAGAATTAGCGGAGTTCATGAATTATGAAATCCTGAAATCTTGGGTCTTGACCCAAGAAGGCTCACCAAATAAATTCCAATTGACCAGAAGATCATAATATTTACTACAGTATCAATATTGACTCAGTTACATTTACTCTAGGCCATAACAGAACTTCCTGCATTCATTTTCATACCTAGAGGAAAAGGAAGATTGACTCCTTTCTGGACAAATTCAGATTCTTTCTTTGCATGATAAATTTGCTCTGTGGTACAGGTGGTTGCAGAACCTTACCAGGGATAAAACATTAAGAAATCTGAATTCTGTATATCTTATACAGCATGCACCCCTGACTATAAATTCCATGCAAGATGTAAAAGAGTTAAAGCATGGAATCTTTATATATTCTTGAATAAGATTCTTTGCAAAGGTAACTAAAGGATATCAAGCTGATATTATTTGAGAGCTTGACAGCAAAGAGCCACAGCATTGTCTGTATTCTTTATATGTGAACACCAGAAGGTTTAATCTGTTCTTTGTTCAGATCTTTCACATTTAAAATTATAAATCTGTAGATATTTTCTCCGAACAGGTGATTCCTGGAAATTATTGCAGTCCGATGGATGAAGTTCCCTAAAACACACCCTGTGTCACCATATGCTCACAGGCAGCTTGCTGCCACAATGACATTTCAGTCACATTATAGAATATTGATTAAAAGAAATATAGAATACACTCAAATGAAGAATACCCAGAGAAGCATCTAAAGCAAACTTTTAAAATTTTGAAGCACACTGACATGGAAATTGTCTTACTCTGTTTGAGTATGTTTGAACCAATATGTATGTAACAAGTTGATTGAATAATGTATATTTTGCCTATTCCTATAAGCACTACTTTGCAACTGTCTTGTTGTCTCCTTAGCTAAACAGCTAAATTCTCTTCTGAATACCTCAAAAAACCAGTCTGCTTTACTTTGCTCTTCTATTTCCTTCACTAAAAAGACAAAACCAGAAAGCTGCCTGCATCTTTCAGTTACAACTTGTTCTCTAACTTCGCCCCTGGTGCTTATTGCATGTGAGGAAGAGAGAAAAGGAAAAGGTTACAGACTCACTCGGCAATTACATACAACGCACACAATTGAATGGCAGCTGGACAATGAACCAACTACAATACAGAATTCCTATTAACTTCTTCAGCCCATAAACCTGGAGTAGTTCACGCAGTTCATAAGAGGAGCAACAGCTAAGCCACCCATCCCTATTGGCTGGAAGATTTATTGGAAAAACTTTCTCATTTACCTGGATTTCACTCTGCTGTTAGAGTGAAAGGAGATGGGTTGAGAGGGGAAGAAAAGGAAAAAAAATCCTGCTTTAAAATTTTACAAAGGAGGAAATAAATATGAAACAAGGGGGAAAAATACAGTCTAACCCAAAGAGAAGCATGTCTCTTGAAATAAATATCTCCCAAGCTCATAAACAATGAGGCCAATGGTCATGAACATAGCAGATGTTTATTGCCTCTTACACCCTCTGCTACTTTGGGATAATCACTTAAATATCACCAAATCCAGTTTGAATTTAAATTAGCTTCATATTTTCTTTCATGATTATTTCATTGAAAAAATTCATATGATTAGCCAATTAAACAGAGAGGCAGAAGCAAAAAANNNNAAAAAAAAAAAAAAAAAAAAATCAGTAGGAGAGCAATAGCCTTTAATATTTTGAATTAAGATGCAGTGCCACCAATAAAAGAGGCTTACATTTTCATTTTATGGGTACCTATGGAGAGCATTATGACACAAATGACTCAGAGCAAGGTAATCATTTCAAAATATATTGTAGTGGAGGACTGTAAACAGTGCAGTGTATTAGCTTAGATGGCATGTGATGAAAATATCAAGTTTCCAGAAGTGCATTCAGCATTGGTTTCAATATTTCTTAGGGCATGCATTTGCAATGCAGGTCTTCTTTTATGGGAGCAGAGGCAATGTCCTTATGGAGAGCAAAGCTCGGTGCTGTGGTGGAGTCTGCTCCTCGAGCTGTGCTCACAGGTCACGCTGGCTTTTTAACTCTACCCAGACATAACAGGCAGAGGCACCAAGCTGTGGAAGAGGTTACCAGCACTACAGAATCCCATGAAATCACTTTAGGCTGGTCTAATTGACCCAGGGACAAAGGGGGTGGGGGGTGGGTTGACCCTGGCTAGATGCCAAGTGTCCATCAAAGCTGTTCTGTCCCTCCCCTCCTCAGCTGGACAGAGGAGAGAAAATATAACAAAAGGCTTGTGGGTCAAGGTAAGGAGAGGTCACTCACCAGTTACAGTCTCAGGCAAAACTGACTTAGCTTGGGGAAATGAATTTAATTTATTGCCAGCCAAATAAAAGTAGAATAGGAAATAAACTCAAATAAATTAAAAAAAAAACTCCCCCCCATCTCTCCTTCCTTTCCAGGCTCAGCTTCATTCCTGATTTTGTTGACCTCCTCTCACCCAACAGCACAGGGCTATGGGGAATGGAGGCTGTGATCGATCCTTCACGTTGTCTTTGCTGCTCCTTCCTCCACATGTGCTGGACTCCTCACCCCCTTTCCCTGTTCCAGCATCCCATGTCATCCCTCCCATGGGAAATGGTCCTGGATGAACTGATCCAGTGTGCGTCTTTGCCATGAAGTCACAAGTCCTGCCAGCAAACCTGCTCCAGCCTGGGATCCTCTCTCCATGGAGCCACAGGTCCTGCCAGGGCCCTGCTCCAGCACAGGTTTCCCATGGGGTCACAGCCCCCTTTGGGCATCCCCCTGCTCCAGCCTGGGCTCTCCAGGGGCTGCAGGTGGATCTCTGCTCCCTGGGCCCTCCCTGGGCTGCAGGGGCACAGCTGCCTCACCATGGGCTGCTCCAGGGCCTGCAGGGGAATCTGAGCTCCAGAGGCTGCAGCAGCTCCTGCCCCTCCTTCTGCACTGCCCTGAGTGTCTGCAGGGCTGGTCCTCTCACACATTCTCACTGCTCAGTTGGATGCTGTTCTGCAGTTTCTGGTTATTTTTCCCCTTCTTAAACACATTACATCAGAAATCCTACCACTGACACTGATGTGCTCAGCCTCGGTCAGTATTGGGTCCATCCTGGAAATGGCACTGGCTCCATGAGGGACAGGAGAACCTTCCAGAAGCTTCACCCNACCCCCCCCCTTCTTACTGTGTAAAGCAAATACAGGGAGAAGTCATAGATTTGTCAGCAAAATGTCAGGTAGGAGCCACTATTACTGCCCAAACACAATTCAAGGAAAACAGGATGCATTTATAAGAATTCCTTCCATCTCTAATGCCCAGACAGGACCTCCATTAGCTTCTCTTTGGTAACATCTAGGAAAGCATATTAGGGACTAAAGAAACATATTTTAGTTTTACCAAGAAATAATCACTTCCAGTAAACTCCAGGAATTTATTTGATCTTTATGAAGGTATTTTTCCAGTTAAGGGTGTTTATTACTTTGGAATTTTAGCTTTGGGTTGCTTTTTTTGGCTTTTGGGGTTGCTTTTTAAACTTAAAAAAGGAAAAAATCTTAGAGTAATACTTATACTGACTTTCTCTGACACTCTCTCTATCTTATCCTCCTTTTTGCTTTTCCTCCACCCTTCTCCCCTCCACTTTGGAACTCTTTATTTTTCCTCCCATTTTCAAAATACAAAAAAACATCAGATCTTCTTGTTTAATGCTTCAGTAAATGACCAGCCATTGCTCTGTCTATTCTTGCTACTTGTAATTTCTCCACGACGTAGCTCCAAGTGGCATTCAGTTCAGAAAAGGCTTTACCTTGACTCTGCCAGGCCTTTTTCTTAATCTTGTCAGTGACTTCTTTTTAAATTAAAATACTGAAACAGGTGCACAGTGATTCCTAGGATGGTACTTCACCTTCTAATTCCCATCTATGAACCAGTGCCCGTGAGTAGTTTATTGCAACATCGTGCTGCCTTTCAGAATGAACCCAAAGGGAAGGATGTATCCAAACATAAATGGCAAATGAAATTTAGCATCTGAGAGATTAAGCTCATGATAGCTTTTTGCTATTTTCCAGAGAAGATCATATTTATGACCAATATTTTTTAAATGAAAATATTTGAACTAGGGATCAAATTTTGCTGGAGTTATTTTATTGAACAGTGAAATGTCATCTTTTCAACATAATGAGTAGAAATTGCATGATTTTTGGTCAAAAGGCAGTTGTCATCATGGGAGTGGAATGACAGTGGAGAACTTCACAGTCTCTGGAGTCATTCTGTCAGACTGGATGTTTTTCAGCAAAGTATTCTATAATGGTAGCAGTATTTATGTATTTTACACCTCCTAAAAAAGGAATTTCTAATCTCCTTTACTTTGGTGATTTGTTACTGATTAGTTGCTCAGACTGACCACAGATGTATGGTGCCATAGTCAGTAGAGATATTGACAAGAAACACAATGGGAGGATAGGTGTTACAGAGGGTTAATACTGTCCTGTCAAAATGGTTGCTTCATTCAACTGCAGATGTGAGCTCTTAACAACAGTTTTGGATGCTCTATAATAACAAAATTTACAGGAGTGGTTTAGTTTTATATTCGAGTGAAAATCAAGTCCTTTCTGCCTTTTATAGCTGTACATTTAACTGTAGGAAATGAGAGTGCTGCTATGGGAAAAGCTGACCTCAGACCTTCAAAATGGTGGCAAACCCATGAGCAGAGAGGTTGACCATATGATTTTCCTGTTTATTCAGCCTCAAAGTATGTGGGAAACTTTCGCATCAATGCTGCTATCATTCAAGCTGAAAGAAGATTTTGAATACATTCAAATAGAAAATGATCCACATAACTCTTGGACGGATTCTTTGAGGGATGGATGCAATGGTCATGGAAAAAGCTAGTGGCAAGGAATTGCATATAACAAGCAATAAGGAGAATATTCTCAGTTTTTGACTCTGTGTTCAATTAAATACCACCAGATGTTAATTTATTTGTTTTTGATTGAAAGGTTCAAGGGATAGGATAAAGTTAGGGTAGCAGTGACAGAGGCACATACATCAAGGACATAATTCAGAAGTAGGCACTAGACATAATTACTTGGTGACATATGCATTGTTTCAGTACAGGGAATGAAAATAAAGAAGAGACATTAATCAGAAAGATAATCAGTCAATGATGCAATAATGGTGATCTAGCTGCACTTAGTTTGAACACCTCATGTCCAGGAAAATATCCAGGTAGTCACCATTTTCATACTGATTATATAATGAAAAATGAGAGTAATGATTCAGGTTTGGCAGCCAAGGGGTTCTCCTGTGCTGAGAAACTAATAAATGGCCACTAAATCTTGATATACATATCACATTGGGGCTGTCAGAACATAATCTTCTTCAGAAAAGTTTCCTTGATAATTCAGTGCACCACAGTTTACTTTTCCCACTTGACTAATGCTTTAATAGCATAAAAAAATACCTAGTACTACATTAACACTTCCTGTGAATATTATATTTCTGACATACTCAAATAGCACCTCTTTTCAATAGCAGAGGGTACTTTACCCCAGAGGATGCAGACACTATTTTGTGTGGTGTTATTTGTACTGTAAGGACTCACTGTTCTCCCTTATGAACTCCTTGCATTTAGACTTTGGCACAGCTGTGTTGCCAGTCGGGTTGCGTGTGG
>VZTR01033329.1:0-11483 GCA_013400775.1 Chaetops frenatus | reverse complement strand
ACTTTGCAAACCCTATATAAATGTGTATCAATATATATACGGCTGTATCAATAATAAACGGCTCTCCTTTTGGGGGCCTCGGCTGTTCTCCTAATTGTGGAGGATCTGTGTCTTTCTTCCGTGACCGGGTGCTTGTAGGTACAACAACTCAGTTTTTGGGAATTGCCCCAATATAATGGGGTTTTCTCAGCAACTGCCCTTGGCTTTGGTTCTGAGTTCTCACCCAGTGTCGTGGAATGCCCAGATGTTCTGTTCTATAAACAGGTTTTATGCAAATACAGGCTTTTATGTGCTGACTCGGGACCGTTTTAGTCTAATTTTGGAGTTTAGGACTTGCCCATGTTTATGCCCAAATCTGCTATTCTGCTCATTTTCATTCCTTTAAAGAACTAAAATTGTTTTAAAAGGGAAAAACCACAAGGAACACTAATGTATAATTTTCTGTGATGTCTTTTTTAATTACTTTGGAGAATTTGTTTGAATTTATAAGATATTTCTTGTAGCATAACCGTGCCCCCATTAAGCAGCAGAAATTTATCTGTACTCTACTCATAAGAACACACATAAACCAATTGAGTTGATATGAAATGATAACACAGGGTTGCAGAAGGGAGATTGTGTAGCTGGGAAGGGAGAAAAAGGAACTTTCTGCTCTCCTGCTGCTGGCTCTAAAACTGCCCCATTTCTGGGTACAGCAGCAAGGCGAGGGGGGAAATTGAAAGGAGATTTAGGGCTGAATTCCAAAGAGAAGCATGGGATAAAGATTTCAAAGCCTTTAGTGATCATGGTGGCAAACATTCCTTTTTGGAACAAAGTCCTCTGGTCTTCTGATGAAGAGACTGAACTTTTTACTAGAGCAGGCAGTGATAGGATAAGGAGGAAGGCCTTGGAGGGGAGATTTAGATTGGATCTTCAGAAGAAATTCTGGAGTAGAAGCACTGAACAGAGGTAGGAGCAGAAGGCTGTCCATGAGGATGGTAGCCACAGCTGGCAGCTCTGCCAAAGCTGCTCTTCTTGGGGTGATTCTGCCCGTGGAATATGTGTGACAGTGGGTATTACATACATTCCTTTATCCAGGACAAGAAAACTCCTTGATACAGGGGGAAGTTTGCACACAGGGAAAGCTGACTGATAAAAAGGGGGATTTTATGTCAGGGGTGTAATAAAATGGTAGGTGGGTAGAATGAGAGTTTTAGACATCATTTCCTTTCAGGGTGTGTGATTAAATAATAAGCAGCTTCCAAGGGAGATTTGGCATCCGCTAATTAAAGTATTGCCTGGATTATCTTTCTTAAATGCAGACTTTACATTCACATCCTATAACCACACACAAATTCCTCCTTAACACATGCACAGCTTTCTCTAGCACATGCCAAATCCCAGTTCACACTAGGCATATGCAGAGAGGTCTTTTAGGCTTTAGAATCTATGAATTCTTCTTTCTGAATAATTTCCTCTTCCTTTGTGATCCATAGGAAGGGCAGTGGGGTCTGTATTGCCCTGACACCCCCAGGCCTGAACCTCAGCAATAAAAACACTCCTTTATTGGCAACTCCCAGCTCTGGAGCTTTTTTTGCAGCTGCTGAGCACTGAGATGACAAATTCCATCACTTCCGTAATTCCAAGAGCTCCTAGAAGCTAATCCAGAGACTGGCAGCTCTTCCCTATGTCCAGCACTCGCCATTCCCAGCCTCTGATTCCCTTTGTCCCTTTGTCACTGTGTAATTCTGTGTTTTGATGTGCACAGTCATCAGGAAGGTGGGATTTTCCCTTTTCTCACCATTATTGGATGCACAGATTTTTGTGCCTGTTCTCCCTTAAATTCACCTCACATTTCCCCCCAGATTTTTCTTACCTTTCTCCTCCCTTTGCTTGGCTTTTTCAAATTTCCACATTATCCAGGCCTTGCCTGATACAGCTAGTTATTCTACTTATTGGCTGCCTGTTCTGGTCCTTCCAACTGGCACTATCCCCAGTCTCTTATCACTAATTTTTGGAGTTTGGGTTGGTTTTTTTTCTCCTTGATTACATAATGTGGCTCTTCATCCAGCTTTCATTAGTCCTCCCCTTTCATTCCTGCCCCATGACTCTCTTGGTCCTTAAGGGATTTCCCTGCGCATTTCTCGCTCTATTCTGCTGAAGCTCAAAATTCTCTGGACTGATCATTTTCTCTTATTTTAAAATACATAATTTCTGCATATTTCTCATATTTTTACTCTCTTCTCTGGTTCCAGCCAGCACTGTTCTCAACCAACCAGCTTTAGACACTATTAAAATCCTAATCCCACAATTTCTTTGCAATTGCCACCCTGTATCCCTTCTATCCAGAAATGTTGTGTTTATCTGGTTCTAGTCCCATTAACCTCTGGCTTCCCATCCATCTGGCAATTATCACATCCTGGTTTGCCCATATTCTTCCTGTATTTCAGAATGTTTGTTAACCCTTGTTTCCCCCCTTACCTTCCCCCCCCCCCCCCCCCCCCATGAGGGCGTAAATCCACACAGCATTTGAGGCAAGCAGGAAAACAAGTAGTTTTAACAGCAAAAAACTTTCTTCCTTTCAAATGTACAAAACTGGCTGAAACCCATTTCTTCGTAGAATCCTGGAGTCATTGAGGTTGGAGGGGACACTGGAGGTCATCCAGTCTTACCTCCCTTGGACCTGAGTGCCCAGGATGATTTCCAGATGACTTTTAGATGTCTCCAAAGATGGAGACTCCCCAGCCCCCCTGAGCTGCCCATTCCAGTGCTCAGTCACTCCTCTTTTTGCCTTTTTGTTTAATATTAGTGAATTTCTGACTTGCCCCCACCTAGGAAATAGAAGATCAGAAGTTTTTGCTAATTTCAAATGAAGTGCTTTTTTTGAGAAAATATCAATGCTTTTCCTGGAAAAAATGCAGGATCACAGGCAATGTTGATGGGTTGGTCTTACCCCTGGATGGACCTCTTCACCCACCACATGCAAATCCAAGGATCCTGGAGTGCTCAGCATACACTGAGCACACAAAGACGTGATTGTCCTTGGGGTAACATTTTAACTAAAGGGTCAGACAAAGTACTAGCGATGACGTGATTTGGTTTATAAGCAATAAAAAGTCCATAAAAGCAATGCACACCCAAGGAGAATTTGCATTAAATATTTTCCATATTCTGATAAAAAATATCAGGGTTGAGATAAAAACACTCTTAGATCTTTCCAGGAGCTTAACTTGTTGGGCTTTTTTTCCAGAAATCTGAAAGACAAATCCCATGTTCTCCTCTGCCTGGGATATTTGCACTATCAGGCACTGGAATCAGAATTGCTGATAAAATATTTAATTGCTGTTTTAATTCTTGTTATGATGAGACACTTTTTGACCAGATCAGTAAATGTTCTGCTTTGGTCTTTCAGTGGATGACGTGCCACAGTGAATCCTAATATCCCTGTTAGCATTCATCTGCTTTAAATAGCAAATATGCCACAGTTTGGTGTTTCTCAGCTGGGAATTGTCAGTCAGGTGATTTAGCCCAGGCAACTTAACCTTTTTGATATCTCCTGGTAGATGTCCAACCCTTCTCCTGGGAGATAACCATGAAAAAACTGGAAAATCCAATGCAGGGTGACCAACGTCGTGAGGGATTTGTGGCACATCAGGTGGGGAGAGATGAACTTCTTTGATCTGGGAATGAGGAGAGGAAAAGGGTGAGAAAAACAGGTTAATTATTGGAGAGTCTCTTTTTTCCAGATCCTTCAGAAAGGCACATTCTCTGACACTTGCAAGGATCCATGTCTCAGTTTGCTCATGAGCCACGTTGGCTTCCAATAGCTCTGGAAGATTTTTAAAAATTGTTTTGGAAGCTTGTACCAAGTGTGATGCATATTTGTTTGTGAAAAAGAAATATTTGTGATTATTCTGGACCCACTGCCTGATCATTTTGCTAAATTCCTGTTGTCTGATACCATTTAGCTTTCAGTGCTCTAAAGCTGCTCCTTACTTTGATCTCTTGTTGACTCAGACCTTCAGGGCCTTCAGCAGAGCTCTTGTGATGGCTCTGAATGGAGTCAGTAGATGTGGGTGAGTGAGCACACAAAAGCATGGAGAACAACAGAGACATGCAGGAATAACAAAGTGTGCCACTCCAGCAATCCAACTGTTGAACAGATTGTTTTTGGGAAGGGCAGAAGGTCTGAACCCTGGTAAGTCAACAGCAGACATAACTCATCACCAGAGAGTGGGGAATTCACAGAACATCACACAAAAAATTCTCTTCCTGTTGTATCCCAGGAGCAAAATAGATTGTTTCAAGGGAGTATACTGTGATAATTCTGGACATCTCATGCCCATTGAAGATGTGACCAAAACCTTGTCATTGCCTGTCAACAAAGGCCTCTGAGGGACATGGAGATTGTTATAAACGAGAGGCAGACTTTCGATAAGTGATTTCAGCAGTAAACTTTATTAGTGGCCTAAGAATGGGGCTGCCGGTGGTGCACACGCCTATCGGCGACGTGGTGGGGTCTTCAACACTGGGATCCTCAGTCCCTCGCAGGTGATCCTCGTCTGCGGCTGGAGGTCCAACGCTGGGTGCTCCTTTGGCGGTCCGAGAAGGAAGACCCAGCACAGGGCTCTGGCCTCTCCTTATATCCTGTCTCTAGCTGGCTCTGATTGGTCCTTTTTGGATCCGCATCCTCATTGGTCCATTCACGGATTGAAGGTGCTTGTCAGTGATTGGTGGTTTTCTGTTACATATGATGTCATTTTATGGACCTGTTTGAGAACTCCACCTCATCCCCATAAGTGCCATACATATAACTGATAATCTTGAACAGATAACAATTAACAGTCAATAAAGAAAGTGTCCATGAACAATTAACAGTTATGTAACCTCTCCTGCAACAATTTCTAATTTTATTACATTCCTGACAGAGATGTTTCATGGGATAGACCGCCTCTGTTCTGGAGCCAAGCNTGGGCGGGCCACAGCACAGCTTGCCCAGAGAAGCTGCCTCTGGACCCCTGGAAGTGTCCAAGGCCATGTTGGATGGGGCTTGGAGCAACCTGGGATAGTGGAAGGCGTTCCTGCCCATGGCAGGGGTGGGACTGGATGAGGTTTGAGATCCCTCCAACCTACCTCTCTCTTCTCCCTTTCTCCTTGCACAGGTATATAGGAAACAGTATGTACTGCAGGGAAAGGGAAGTACAGGATCCTGTTAGTTTTACTATAGGAAGCCTAGAGGAAGAACCAGAAGGGGGAAATTGAGGGGTTGATGGAATTTGGAGAGGAACAAACACAAAACAAAAATGACTCTCAGGGGACAAGAGTGGACAGTGCTGTGGAAAGAGTTTACTGGGTAGTATGATGCCAATCCTGATCCTGATCAGCACACTGTGACCTGGCTTCTAACTAACCTCCATTCCTAAATAATTTCCTGGCTCGGGGACTGTTTATTCCCTCTGAAAGGAGATCTGTGAGCCCTGCCCCCATAGTGGGATTGTGGGTGAATGGCTCATGTGCGGATCTATGTGGGGATGTGATCCCCAGGGAGTGTGCAGCCTGAGGAGCTGACCAGCTGGGCAAGAGCCTTGGGAGTCTGCATGTGTGTGAGGACGTGAAGATCAGAGGATTTGAATGCCAGAGGTTCAGAGGGGCCTGGCCAATAGCTGGAGAGATCTTGGAGTCTGAAGGGGTCAATGGGGAAGTTCCAGGAGCAGCTACTAGATTGATGTGCAGCTACTGGAGATACACACTCAGTGTTGGTGAGCCTGGTGGGCCTGTGGCAGCCTTGCCTCTCTTTGGGTTCTAGATTCTGCACCTTCCCACAAGAAGCAGCATCAAAAAGAGCCAGCAGTTGAATCAGTCAGAGATTGGCATCTCTGAGTGGCACTTACGGGGTTTGTGAGTACATGATGTCACGAGACAGCTGGTTTGGAAAAGAAGCTGGACAAATGAATGCAAATGAAACACAAGTTCTGCATCAAAGAATTTATGTCAGGAATAATGTTTATTCTATGTGAAATAGGGCCATTTGCAGATCCTGGTTCCTGAGGCTGGATCACTCAAAGATGACAAAGGTCTGAGTATAAAACGCTATTGTTTGAGGTGAAGTTTTATGGGAGGGTGTGAATGTTCAGTCAGGTGGTATCCAGGCTATTGGGGCCTTCTCTCCCACCAGTCTTTCATCTTCTCCTTCATAAAAATAACAAAACCATTCCAGCAACATGCTGGTAGTCAGGGCTGAGGAATGTTAATGTTTATTATCTGATAAAGCTGTGCATGGGACTGTGACATCATCTCAGAATGTTCCAGAAGGTGCCTCCAGAAGCTGTATCCACTGTTCCTAGGTGGGTCACAGCAGTCAGCAAACCATGGACTCCATTGGCACCATTTCAAACTGTGGGGATCATCTGGTGACCCCGCTCAGGGAGGGGCTGTCCCACACCTGGGTAACAAATGTATCTCCAGAACGAAAGTCAGGGGAGGACCAGAAAAGCCTTGTTGGGGGTAAGGTTTTCTTTCATCTCATTCTTTTTACATATAGAATTTCTTCCCATAAGCTCTTAGGAAACATTTAAGAGTGGGTAGTTAAGAAGTTCCGTCTAAACTTGAAGTGCAAAAGGAATCCTAAAAATTGACATCAAGAAACTGGGGGGGGGGGAATGAGTTTTGTTTGACAGGGAAAAGGGCCAGTGTTCATGTCCAGAACCCTATGTCTGAGAGTGGGATACCTGTGTCCAAGAGTGGGTCGCCAGCTTCAAATTTTGAAGACGGAGCAAGATTTCTCCAACATCATAACTAACAGCAAACATGACAATGGCTAAATTAGAAGTGTCAAATGTCTCCTAGAAAACGACATCATGAAAGTGGGGAGGTGAGTTTTGTTTGACAGGGAAAAGGGCCATCATTCATGTCCAGAGCCCTGTGTCCAAGACTGGCCTGCCAGCTCCAAAATTTGGAGATGGAGCAAGATTCCTCCCAGACAAAGACTCAGAGCAAGAAAGACTCTGGGTAAATATCACGTCCTAAATGTCTCCTAGAAAATGACATCAAGAAAGTGGGGAGGTGAGTTTTGTTTGACAGGGAAAAGGGCCAGCATTCATGTCCAGAACCCTGCATCTGAGAATAGGCTGCCTGTGTCTGAGAGTGGCCTGCCAGCTCCAAAATTTTGGAGACGGAGCAAGATTTCTCCGACACCATAACTAACAGCAAATATGACACTGACTAAATCTGAAGTGCCCAGTGTCTCCTAGAAAATGACATCAAGTCAGGAGGTGAGTTTTGTTTGACAGAGAAAAAGGGCTAGCGTTCATTTCCAGAAGCCTGTGTGCAAGAGTGGCATGCCAGCTCCAAAATTTGGAGATGGAGCAAAATTTCTCCAAGAGAAAAAGTCAGAGCAAGAGGGGCTCTGGCTAAATTGGGAGTCCTAAATGTATCCTAGAAAATGACATCAAGAAAGTGGGGAGGTGAGTTTTGTTTGACAGGAAAAGGGCCAGCGTTCATGTCCAGAACCCTGTATCAGAGAGTGGGAAGCCAGCTCCAAAATGTGGAGATGGTGGAAGATTTCTCCCAGAAAAAAACTCAGAGCAACTGGGACTCTGGCTACATTGGAATTCCTAAACGTATCCTGAAAAATGACATCTAGAAAGTGGGGAAGTGAGTTTTGTTTGACAGGGAAAAGGGCCAGCATTCATTTCCAGAAGGCTGTGATCGAGAGTGGTCTGCCACCTCCAAAATGTGGAGATGGTGCAAGATTTCTCGCAGACAAAAACTCAGAGCAACAGGGACTCTGGCTAAATTGGAAGTGCTAAATGTCTTCTACAAGATGACATTAAGAAATTTGTGGGTGAGTTTTTTTGACACGGAAAAGGGCCAGTGTTGATGTCCAGAAGCCTGCATCCGAGAGTGGGCTGCCTCTGTCCGACAGTAACTTCCTCACTCCAAAATTTGGAGACGGAGCAAGCTTTCTCCAAGACCATAACTAAAAGCAGGAAAAGCACTGGCTAAATTTCAAGTCCTAAATGTCTCCTAAAAAAAGGCATCAAGAAAGTGGGGAGATAAGTTTTGTTTGACAGGGAAAAGGGCCACCGTTTGTGTTGAGAACCCTGTGACCAAGAGTAGGCTGCCTGTGTCCGAGCGTGGGTTTCCAGCTTGAAAATTTGGAGACTGAATAGGATTTCTCCCAGACAAAAACTCAGAGCAAGAGGGACTCTGGCTACATTGGAAGTTCTAAGTGTCTCCTACAAAATGACAACAAGAAAGTGGGGAGGTGAGTTTTGTATGACAGGGAAAAGGGCCAGTGTTCGTGTCCAGAAGCCTGTGTGTGATAGTGGCCTGCCAGCTCCAAAATTTGGAGACTGAGCAAAATTTCTCCAAGAGAAAAACTCAGAGCTACAAGGAGTCTGGCTAAATTGGAAGTCCTAAATGTCTCCTACAAAATGACATCAAGAAAGTGGGGAGGTGAGTTTTGTATGACAGGGAAAAGGGCCAGTGTTCGTGTCCAGAACCCTGTATCAGAGAGTGGGCTGCCTCTGTCCGATAGTGGGTTCCTGGCTCCAAAATTTGGAGTCGGAGCAAGCTTTCTCCCAGACCATAACTAAAAGCAGGAAAAACACTGTCTGAATTTCAAGTCCTAAATGTCTCCTACAAAGTGACATCAAGAAAGTGGGGAGGTGAGTTTTGTTTGACAGGGAAAAGGGCCAGCGTTCTTGTCCAGAACTCTATGTCTGAGAGTCGGCCACCTGTGTCCGAGAGTAGCCTGCCAGGTCCAAAATTTGCAGATGGAGCCAGATTTCTCCGACACCACAGGCAATAGAAAATGTGACACTGACTAAATTTGAAGTGCCAAATGTCTCCTAGAAGGTGACATCAAGAAAGTAGGGAGGTGAGGTTTTTTTGACAGGGAAAAGGGCCAGCATTCGTTTCCAGAAGCCTGTGTGCGAGAGTGGCCTGCCAGCTCCAAAATATGGAGATGGAGCAAAATTTCTCCCAGAAAAAAACTCAGAGCAACTGGGACTCTGGCTACATTGCAAGTCCTAATGTCTCCTACAAAATGACAACAAGAAAGTGGGGAGGTGAGTTTTGTTTGACAGGGAAAAGGGCCAGCGTTCGTGTCCAGAACCCTGTGTCCAAGACTGGCCTGCCAGCTCCAAAATGTGGAGATGGAGCAAGATTTCTACAAGACTAAATCTCAGAGCTACAGGGACTCTGGCTAAATTGGAAGTGTCAAATGTCTTATACAAGATGACATTAAGAAATTTGTGGGTGAGTTTTGTTTGACAGGGAAAAGGGCCAGTGTTCGTGTCCAGAAGCCTGCATCCAAGAGTGGGCTGCCTCTGTCCGACAGTAACTTCCTCGCTCCAAAATTTGGAGACGGAGCAAGCTTTCTCCAAGACCATAACTAAAAGCAGGAAAAGCACTGGCTAAATTTCAAGTCCTAAATGTCTCCTACAAAACAACTATAAGAAAGTGGGGAGATAAGTTTTGTTTGACAGGGAAAAGGGCCACCGTTTGTGTCCAGAAGCCTGTGTTCTAGAGTGGCCAGCCAGCTCTGAAATTTGGAGACAGAGAAAAATGTCTCCCAGAGAAAAACTCAGAGCAAGAAGGACTCTGGCTCAATTGGAAGTCCTAAATTTTTGGAATAGGTTAATTTGAACCCACACAAGACTGATAGCCAATCATGTCTTATGAAAAATGCAGAGATCCCATTGGTCAGAGAAGCTGGTTGGCATAATGAACTGGCTTATGGCTGATGCTGAACCGGGAGTTTTGAAATGTCTATAAAAGGGAGGTGATGAGAATAAACGATGCTGATTCTGCACGACATACAGTGTGTGTGTGGTGCCTTTTATATCCTGTCTTCCCTGATCTGTTGCAATCCCTCCCCTGTCAGTGTTTGCTACACTTGGTGCCCCCTGTGACCCTAGAACAGCCAGCAGCAGAATAATCAGGAAGATGGAAGGCGGCATGAGCTGTGGGATTATCCGTGGAGATCCACAAAGAGCTTAAAGCTGGGTGAGTGTACCAGGAATAGAAATTCCCGAAGGCAGGAATAAATCTGCGGGATTACCACGGGAGAACCGCAAAGACCTCTAAGCTGATTAATACCAGGAATAAATATACTCGAAGGCAACCAAGAGTTTGCGGCATTACTACGGGGCAACCGCAAAGAGCTCTAAGCTGATTAATACTGGGAACCAATATTCCTGAAGGCAGATAAAAGTCTTCGTGAGAGAAAGCTGCAGGGGAAACAGAATATGCATGACAGGATATAGTCACGAAGACACCCGGTCTGTGGTGTGTTCACAGAGGTGGGTAAAGCCCTGTGAGTTTAAAGCTCTTTCCAAAAAGTTAAAAAGTATTTCGGGAGAGATGGGAGGCTGGATTTCCAGCCCCAAGATCCCTACGTTACAAATATGGACAGTTAGTTTAAAAAGAAGAGGATTGAAAATAGATAGGCAAGCTTTATTAGAACAGTGGAATTATTACAAAACACAAAAATTAAAGATAAACGAGACTACTGCTCTAGACTGTAAAGTCTGGAAAAGAGTAGGGAAACATATTATACAAGCAGCAACCTCAGGAGATAAATCTGCCTTTGCTGTAATGAAACAACGGAAGCTAATTATGGAACTCATAGAACTGATAGATTATGAACAAGAGGCAGAAGAAACAGGCAGCCTAGTGAGCAACCGCAGACAGGGAAACCCAGCATGGGATGGCAGCAGCAATTGGGCAGGTGCGGAACCCCCCGGGCAACAGCGGAGGGGGCAGATACAGTGGCGGCGCCAAACCCGGTGCAGAGCGGTGGCGGCACTTGGGCAGGCACGGAACTCCCGTGGACAGCAGCAAGGGGGGTGGATACAGTGCAGCACGGCCACTGTGGTCAGCAGTGCCCAAACGAGCCCATGCTGGGACCAAACGCCAACCCCAGAACAGCATCCCTTCTGCTTGCTCAACACAGCAACCCCCCAAAATCAGGGGAGCCTGGACAGCTGGCAGCCCCCTGCCCTGCCCCAAGAACCAACTCAGAAGCCACAGACACGGCATGACCATCTGTGCATGCGTTACTGGCACAGCACCCCAGAGCAGCCCCCCCGCCTTCAGCCCCACTCCCCAGGGGCATGTCTCCTCCCTCAGCCCCGCCTTACCAGGGCGGGCCCCAGCCCTTGGCACAGCCCCCCATGGGCGTGCTCCCACCACCAGCGCCGTGGGAAAACTCCACCCTGCAAACCACTGGATGTTTTGATCCCGTCACATCTGGAAAGACCCCGGAACCAGGAAATGCCTGTACACGGACACAGACACCAGCTCCCTGACACTGACAGTAATTTAACAGCAGCCTCTACCACATCGCAGCTACACTTGCCAGAGAGTTACATGCCAGCCAAGGGATCAATGGATACAAATAATCAAAATCATCACCCTGCTGATGAAACAGAAGACACAGCTCTCTGCACACCGTGGACACTTACGCTTAACCCCGTGTCACGATCTGCTTAATAGAA
>VZTR01033302.1:5585-19938 GCA_013400775.1 Chaetops frenatus | reverse complement strand
AGACAATTTGGATTTCCTATTTCTTCTTCTTCTTCTTCAACATTTGTTTATCAAATTTTAAGGCTCTGTGGATCCAGACTTTATGGGAGTTTTTTGGCCACTCATGCAAAATTTTATATTGATCTATTGTAATCTTCACTGTTGTTAGAAAATGTGACTTAGGTGCTGCCTTCATCACACCTCTAATCTTTTAGAACAACATGTTTTTAGATGAAGAAACATTGTCACATGAAAATCCTGTAGTTTGTGCTGCGGCTCTGGATTTTTCTTGACAAAGGGTGTTTATGGAGCTGGCAAATATCCACAACAATTATGATTTTCCTTTTAGTTCATGAGTTAAAAACTATGTTCAGGCCTAAATTTTCATTCTGATTTAGCAGTGGTTTCAGATATGGTGACAATTTTCACAGTCTCCAAGTCACCAAGGAAGAGACACCTGGAGAGAAAGGAAGCAGGAATTTTAACCCAGCGTGTCCCAAATTCAGTGACCTTGTAGTCATTTCCATATTTCCCCATGGAAATGTAAATATTTATATGAGAGTAGAAGACCTCCAACAGGCATGATTAAAAGAGCAAATAAATAGTTTGGTAATTTCCTTCAGGGAAACTATGTTCCCATGAAATGCTTTGTTTTTCAAAAATCCCCATCTGCTAATTAAAGTCTGTGGGTTTGGAGATGCTTATTGCCCCACTCCTCTTTTTTATTTTTTTGGCTAGGTCTAATATTGTTTTGTCATGCTATAGCTACTGCTGTTGAAATTGTTGTGTTGCAGAACCCATGAGCACAGACTATTAGACACAGAAGTACCATCAAGGTTTGCATGAGAGTGGTCTGGCATGCTTGAGGCAATGAGGCATAAGTGGAAACAGAAACTTCAATTGCCTATATCACATCCCTGGGGTGTTATGAGGCAAAGCACAGCTAAGCCATGCCTCTGACACCTCAAGATCTCAGGAGTATGTTATCCAATTATCTCATGGCAACCACCCCTCTAGGGACCTCTCTCTGCTATTAGGAAACACTTGGATGGTGTGTGGAAAAAAGATATTTTTGGAAGTGGAGGCAGAAGTTGTTTAGAAGAGAGAATTGCTGTAATCTGCACATTGTGTTGCTAAGTTGGAAAAGAGAGACAAAATGCTGTTCCAGCTTTGCTGGCTTCTGTAGATGTAAAGAAAATATGCTTCAACACCAATCTCCCCATATTTCAGCAAAATTCACACTAAATTTTCTTGTAGAAGACTAAAAATGATTAGGTGTCATAAGAAACTGAACAAGCTGCTGTAGGGTGTTCATAAAGTAAGCTGTGTAAATGATTTAGAGCTCAGCAACTTTTCCTGCATTCTCACCCTGCCACAACTATGATGCAACTTGCTCCTCTCTCCACAGTGGAGTGGGCTCTGTAGTATGCAAGATTTACTGCTGTAAGATGACATTATATTCTACCACAGGAACAGAGCTTGTTACCCTCATCTTAACATGAACAGTTATGGTCTTGCTGTGGCAGGGGGATAAAATTATGAAAGCCCACACACATTCCTGGCAAAGCACGTGTACAGAAACACTGATGAAGGGACAGAACACACTGGGACTAAAAGACATTATTATTGGAGCTCAGCCTCCCCTTAAACGTGAGGAGAAGCAGATGGCAAGAGTTGCTCCCTGCTTTGGCAAGGCTTCTGAGCAATGCCATTGTAAAAAACCCAGGGTGCAGACTGCATCTAGGCACCCATAGGGACACAGGATCAATTTGAAGGCAATGTCCCAGCCACTTTACAGGGGTAGTTGTAGTCCCTAGGTGCTTACCCTGTCAGCCAGTGAAAAGCTTTATTTCTTTTCCCACCACATGCAGCAGAGTTACTTAAAGAGAAAGTATGACCTCAGTTCAGATGTTCCAGGTGGCAGAGAGGTGGACCTGACAGTAACTTTAAATCACCTTTAAGGATGATTCATCATATTTCATTATCTATTGTTCTCAGTTGTGTAGCTGAGATAACTATGAAAGTTTATTGGAATGTTGCAAATGTTCACATTATTCACCCTTTTCTTCCTCACTTATGTTAGTGCTAATGCAACCTATCTCTAGGAAGTGCAGACTGAAATCCAGATTTGGCTGTGTTTTCTTACTCTTTGCATTTCTTTTTTGTTTGAGATTCAGTAACACTAGATCTTCGTAATGGAATTTAGTTTATTGCTTTACAGATGAAATCATTACATACTCCGCTTATTTCTTCATTTAAAAGCTGGATACCCTATTGTCAGCCTCTTGCTAAAAGAGGCACAAATCCCAGAGATACTGTGCTTTAGAAAAGTTTTCATCAGCAGATTCAAAAGGATCTTTTCCTGATTTGCTTGAGTATTCCTCTCTTCTTTTAAAGCCAATTTATCCTGTAGGATCCTGTAAATTATGCGCTGCTGCAGCCCAGGAGTCTCTGAATCTGAATAGAAATCTAAACTTTCTTTCCTCACAGCTACAAAATATGCAGCTTCAAACTCCTTCTCAGATTCAAATCCCTGTTAGAGCATGGGACAGCTATGAGGAAGAATGCAAAAGGCCCCTTGTTATCATGGAGCTAACTATGATATATGCTACATAGAAACCCTTGACATTTCTTTTTGTCATTTCCATGCTCAATAATAACACATGACAAGATTTAGCCTGGCACAAGTATATTGTCTGTCAAAGGTGCTTCAAGATTTTATTTGACTGTTAGTCAGCTCACATTACTCCAGGCTGTTTGATACACAGAGCACAAAGCAGCTTAACACTGTTGCTCTTAATGTTCAAACTGCACTGAAAACACTTCATTAAACAGCCTACTGCAGTGTAATTGTTTAATAATATTTTGATTAGGTTGTTTAGTAGACAACTCTTGCTGTAAAACATTTTCTTTCTGTCAAGCAACTTTTGGAAAAGGTAAGGTAAAAATTCTAAGAAAAGTCTTATTTTCTTAAAACTAAAGTCAGAAAATTTCAACATTTTACTTATTTTTGGTTACCTTTTATGCTGTTTGGTTGTTTTTCTCCACAATATTAATTAAATCCATTAAACTTTAGTTACTGTTAGAGAATATCTATTCCAAGTCATTAAGAAAGAAGTGCAAACACAGACTTCTTCAAACACAAACAAATCATCCAACTGAACTATTCAGGAATCTTGATCCAAATTCATTGTTCTTCCAACAGTAATGTGTACAGCACTTGCCAGTGTCTTCAAGCCTGGCAGATTCTCTTAGGAGTCATATTCTTCTTCATGTTCTTAAATTAAGACAAGATTCCGGTTTTTCCTTTCAGTAGGTATTTGGATGGATATTTCCATAACATTAACAAAGATACCTGACAAGATTTGCCATTGTTAGCAATTTCCCAGAAGTTACATGAAAGATTATTCAAGCCTTGAACAGAATAAAGTATAAGATAATCAGAAAATTGTTTCACAAGAAAGAACTGAAAATCTTGATCTTCTTAGTATAGCAAAGGATGCAAAGGGCTGTGACTGCCTCATGTAAAGTACACAAAAGATAAAAAGCAGATAAGACATAGTGGCATAGGAATGAATGTATATGCACCGGGCAACTGTGGGATGAGAATGAGAATATTCTTAAACTTTAGTAAAGTGTAGATTTAGGGTAAGTATTCATTAAGTCCAGTATAGACAAATAAACAAACCAACCCTTCAAAAGTTACAAATTTAAATACAGTTGCAGGACAATGGTGGCTGTGACAGCAAGACCTAAAATGTACTTTTCTGTCCTGTATTTCCTGTATTTCAACAAAAGTGAGACCAAAACATGTTGAGAGATTATAAACTCAAAGCTGCCAAGATTTTGCACATAGAACATTGAAACCAATTATTAGGAAACTCTAAGTTCCCTGCATTTCTAGAAATATTTTATAGATCACAGATGGAATAAATTGTGGATTAAATGGTAGTTCACATTGCTATTGTGATATGCCTGCTAAAGTGTTACAGATCTTTCATTTCTGTGACTGACACTTGTCTCCTTTTAGGAAACTCTAACTTAATAAGCAATGATTTAAAAATGAGCAAAAGTCTACTCTGTGGTGTGGATATAGAGAAAAAAAATATCCCTCTCACTAAATAAATACTCTCTAAACATTACTGCAGTAGCTTGCTTCCTGCAGTGTCCGGGGGACATATTGAAATTAGTGGACATTGAAGTGCCAAGAGTCTTCCAGCTTCCTTCTCTCTGGCTCTAGAAGGGCTAGTGTTTAGAAAAAAACATCCTTTTGCACTGCTCAAATTGTAGTACATCAACAGTGACTGCCATTTTTATTTGAAAAGTGAAACTTCTAAGTTCATGGAAAAAATATTTACTAGATTTTAGTTCATGGAAACATTGATTGTAATATTTTACTTTCCAGCTGTGCAAAGTCACAACAAGACATGATTTTAACTGTTTCTCCCTCAAGATGTAAGATGTAAAAAAGATGAACTCCTATTCTGTGTTGCTTCCACTTATGACAGTTTTAGCCAGGAGACACAAAAAGATTTATTCTTTTCGTGCTGCAAGTTTCCCTCCAGGATTCACAATCAGAAGAGGACATGAGGCCAAATATGTTACTTCTCTGTAAAACAAAGAAAGGGTGCTGGTGGTTTATCCTGAAAAAAAAGTAATATAAACATTACGCCATACTGTATCAATAGAAATCCCAAATTATCTTGAGTGGGTTCTCAAGAGTCATAGAAACAGTTAATGTAGTAAAAATACCTGAAGTTTATGGGGAGGACAATATCTTCATCTTTACCTGGCAAAGGGCCAGCTGGGCCAGAGGAAGACTATGGCCAAAGAGGTTGCAGCCTCTCAAGCCTATATTGGGACATTTAAGGAAATCACATTCTACCAGGTGAAAATTTAATAATGAAAAGATGTTCAGATTTGATCACTTTTCTGTGCTACATCTATTTTACTTTTAATTATGGTATTGCTTTGCCTTTTCAGCTGCTGTCTTACCTGTTAGACCTTCCTCAGAAACCTTAAAAAATATAAGAAATAATTTCACTTAATTCTGCTAACTTTTGCTACATTTGTCATATACATCATAAGAAGATTCCTCCAAGTAGTACAATACAAAATGCTTCAGTTTAGTGCAACAGACAATAATACATGCATCAGTTGTTCTAATAATGCTTAAATTTTCCTAGTGGGGAATTGAAACACTTGGAAGCATATATTACTGAAATATTTTTTTGTATGTAAGGATACATATAAAAATATATATTATTTCTTATATATGCAATGTATTTTTAAATAATTTATACATTTGCATATAAAAAATACATATTATAAATAAAAACAAGGAAAACTATTCAGCCAAATCTGTAACTAAAATATCTCATTTCTCCAAATTTATGAAAGCTGGCATAGTTTTAGTAAGTAATAGAGATGGTAATTACTTAATTGACCTTGGTTAAAGTGATTTGGCTTTATAAATGGGTATAGTTTATAACTATTTGATAAAAGGAATTAAAAAAGACCCTCTATTTAGTATATAGAATTTGGATTGGGAGTGTGAGGTATTTTTTCTTTGACTGTTTATAGAAATTATAAATTAAGTATTCTGTGTAAGATATAGGAAGGAAAATTTCACTCAGCTTAGAGATCCCAAAAGCATTGTCAAATGTTCACATTCAGACTTATTCCAAAATACATATGTGCTGGTGCAACAGGTTAAAAAAATTAAGCAGTAGGGAAATGCACCATTTATGGTTTTGTAATATGGAATAGGGGAGTCAAAAAGAATCAATGGCTTGCTGTGTGTTTAAAAAATGGAATGGAAAAAAATGGTACTGGAAATGGCATTGAAAAGTGTATTGGAAGGCACCATTCATCAATAAAGAACAATTTGGCCTGATACTAGAAATATTGCTTCTTACTCTGAAGATATTTAATCCTTGAAAATGACTGCCAAGTAATGTGGTAGAATTTCTGTTCCTGGATGATTTTTTAAGGAACAGGGTGCTGAAACATTTGTTAGCAATTACTTTTGCAATGAGATGGAAAAATTGATCTCTTGTAGCTCCTTCCTGCTGAATATTGTATAAGTTTCTTCATCCTTATCTCCTTAGTTCTTTTCTTCTTCCTGTGACTGATTTCTTCCCAGCTTAGCTGGATTACCCCTTAAAAGCTGGAGAGTTTTAAAGGATGACAAAGATATATAACCATGTACAACAATGTATACTACACTAGAAAAAAATGTAAATTAATTTTGGTCAGAACTAATTTGTACAGTATTAATATCATATAGCTTCACATTCCTTCATTACTATCTTATTCTGTCTGTGTGTTTTTAGTCTAAAGAAATCTACGCAAGCAGAATAAAGTAATCTAATGTGCTTAGCCCAGCCTGGTATCTGCACAACTCTTTCACACTATGAACATCAATCAGCTATAAAAAAAGTAACAGTGCAGTGACATAAATTAGTGATGTCTATTATATAAATTCAAACTCTGATTTGGGAAGGGGGGCATTGCTTTAAAAAAATCATTTTTTGCAGTCAATTCCTAAGAATGTCAAAAGCTTTCCTTAAAAACACTACATTTGTGTATGTTTACATGTTAAATTACACATTTAAGACATTACTCATAAAATAGCCCAGAGATACAATTTCACTAATAAATAGATTATTTCAATACTTAATAAAATAAAATTACTTCCTGATATTCTCATTGTTTTTGTAAGTGGCCACTCTTTTAGACACCCAATGTCTATTAGCAAAATCTTATAGGTGCTATATTTTTGCCACTGAGCTTGCTCCTAATACCTTCAGACTGCTCCACTCAATTTCAGACTTTTTTCTGAGAAAAAATAAGAAACCGGTTATTGATTGGTTCTCCAATGAAAGTTTCTGGCAGATAGAGTGGAAATAGACTTGCCTGTTAGTCACCTACTCAAACAGCATATCCCATTGGTTTGAATAACTCAGCTGGAATACAGGGCAGCTGGACTTCTCTAGCCAATTTAGAGAAGGTATTTGACTGTATATATACTTTATATCACTATTCTTTAGGGGATTCTGCATACTTGGGGGGGTTTTGATTTGAGTTGATTCTTTTTATAATTTTATTCTGAAAATTTAACTTTATGCAGTTTCAATTTGCATGAAATACTGAAATTTTTACTGGCATATCACTGACAACTTTCCTACCTGGAATGAAAACAGAGAATATAAAAATTCTGAGGAGCAATAGAATGTTTTTGTGCTCACTAGCATGCCAATAATATTAAAGTACGCTTCCAGCTAAGTCCATTTATCAATTACACGTCATGTCTGTGTCCTTGGAACAGCTAGGGTGGTGCCTGGACTGCATTTGGATGAACCAAGCTTCTCAGCATTCTATACAAGCCTTGATCATGAATTTTTTTCAGATGCTGAACTTTCATACAATGTAAATTTTGGCAGTAATTTTCATTATGACTGGGTAGCTGAAATTTTGCTAGCCAACAGTGTTGTATAGACAATGTCTTTGCATTTCTGTATAAAGTGGTTTTGACTGCATTGTCAGTGTATGAATAAAAATGTATGTTTGTATGAATAATTATCCATCTCTAGTACCAATTACATGTTGTGTTTCACTAGGCTGTGCACTATGAATGATCTTAAAAACTAAGCGAGGAAAAAGATTAGTAGTCACCAATGAGTTATTAGACAATGAGATCTAATCTTCCTCAGTCACAAATTCCTAAGCACTTATATAATGTCTATTTTCAATCAATAACCTCAAAAATCACAACCCTTGTGTCTCTGAAATCAGTGAAAAAATTGCCACTAATTTTTATAGAACTATGATTTTAATGGGCTGCCTACAATTTTGGGGTTTCTTTCTGGAAAATAGTAATAATAATAAAAAAGTCGAGAATAAAATTTTGTTTCTTGGGCAAGGTAATCCTTAAACCAAAACCTTCAGATATACATAAGTAACAAAATATTACTTCTTGTGGTTTGACAATGGCCAAACTCCAGGCACTCATGGAAGTCACTCACTCACCCTCTCCTGCCACAGCTGGGCAGAGGAGAAAAAATTTTAACGAAGGCTTCATGAGTTTAGATAAGGACTGGGAAAAAACACTCCAAGGGCAAAACAGGTTCAACTAAAAGGTATAAAGTGAAATTAATATGAACAAAATCAGAGAAGGATAATGAGAATTGAAATAAGCCCTTAAAACACCTTTCCCTCAACTTGCCCCAGCGCCTCCCTCCTTCCCACTGACAGTGCAGGGGACAGGGCGTGGGGGTTTTGGTCAGTTCTTCACCCGAGATCTTCTGCTGCTCAGGGAGACGAGTCCTTCCCCTGCTGCACCATGCTGTCCCTCCCACCAGAGACAGTTCTCCATGAACTTCTCCAGTCTACTTCCAATCTCATGAGCAACAGCCCTCCCAAAACCGCTGCAATGTGAGTCCCTCCCACAGGCACACAGTCCTCCCAAAACTGTTGCGGCTTGGGTCACTCTTCCTTGGGGGGTGCAGTCCTCCAAGGACAGGCTGCTCCAGCCTGGAAGCAGGGCTTCCCTCTCTCTCCATGGGTCTCCCATTGGATCAGAGCCTCCTCCAGGCATCCACTCGATCCGACATGGGCACCTTCCCCAGGGGCTGTGGGTGGATCTCTGCATCCCCCGTGGATCCCCAGGGGCTGCAGGTGGATCTCTGCATCTCCCGTGGATCCCCAGGGGCCGCGGGTATATCTCTGCATCCCCCGTGGATGCCCAGGGGCTGCAGGTGGATCTCTGCATCCCCCGTGGATCCCCAGGGGTCGCGGGTGGATCTCTGCATCTCCCGTGGATCCCCAGGGGCCGCGGGTATATCTCTGCATCCCCCGGGGATCCCCAGGGGCTGTGGGTGGATCTCTGCATCCCCCATGGATTCCCAGGGACTGTGGGTGGATCTCTGCATCTCCCGTAGATCCCCAGGGGCTTCGGGGGCACAGCTGCTTCACCATGCAGAGGAAGAATCTCCTGCCCCTCCTTCTCCACTGACCTTGGTGTCTCCATGTTCCCTCAGATATTCTCACATCCTCCTCTTCTCTGGCTAGAAGAAAAAACCATGCCCCTACTTTGTTTTGATTTCTTCTTAAATATGTTATCACATATGCGTGACCACCATCTCTAATCGGTCCAGGCTTGGCCAGCAGCATGTCCATCCTCAGAGCCATCAGGGATTGGCTCTGCTGGGTGTGGTGGAAGCTTCCAGCAGCTTCTCACAGAAGTCACCTCCATGGTTCCTCTGTTACCAAAACCAGGCCATGGAAAACCAACACAATACTACTGCTAGGAATCTCTTCTAGAAAACTTATTCAGTCCCACAAAGCATCTGTGGTCTGGACACAGATCATCCTGTGGGATTACCTCAGAGGTGAAGGCCAAAATTTTAAGTCTTGGTCACTCTCTGGGGAAGGGGAAGCATCTTGAAGTTATAAGACATGAAAACATATCTAAAACCTATAAAAAAGCAGTAAATAATGATAGGAAAAAATAAACAGCGAAGAATGAGTAGCCTACTAAGTCATCTTTTTCAAAAAATTATACAGAAAAATATACTTTTCAGTACTTGAAAAAATTAAACTATTTCCCCAGTAAAAGGTCTTCTATTTCCTTCCTTTTAAATTTTATGTAATTCAGGTACTAGTCCTTTTGCCAATATAATTCTTTTATGTCTGCTGTACAGCTGGTTCAAGCACTTCTGCCAGCTTTGCAGAGGGGTTGTATGGATTTTGCTATTGTATAGCTTTCCTATTTCCCTCTTATTTTAATTTCCTCCTTTGTCTCAATGTCTCATTCAATCTTACTTACTCTTTTCAGTCTGTTTTATGGACTATGTTTTTTTCTTTTTCTCTAGTTTGAATTGTCTTATATGAATGTTTGTTGCCTTATGTGTATGTATATACATTTCCCACAGTATGAAAAGATTACACCAGTTTCCAATATTTACCTTCTCTGCCAGCATTAAATATTTTCCTTCTTAATGCTTCAATAACTGTTAATGTTTTATTTTAAGAAGAACACAAGAGTATTCATATCAGTATAGCGAAAGTGGACTCAAAAGGAGCTAACCGACATAGATATTTATAGAGCAATATTAACCTTTGATCTGTTCATCTAGAAGAAGCCTCTTTTTCAAAACAGGTCTTCTCACCTCATGAAAGCTGATCTACTTCCAGCATTCAATCTAATGATTTAAGCTTTTGTTCAATTGTACATTTTACATTTTACTCATCAAGAAATACTGAGGATGTGTGTAGTGCGTACTTTCTTGTGTTCTCCTATAATCTTTTTTGCCCCTAAATTTTTTTACTTGTTTTTTTTTCACTTTCTCACAGTCTGTCATTATATTAATTTGGTTATACTGCCATATATACATACATAAAACTCATATATTATCATTCACTTATTTCTCATTTTAAAGGGCATTACATTCACTGTATATACGTAGAGACATGCACACACACCACACACCCACTCCCCTGCTTCATAACCTTATTTTTTTTCTTTTCTTTTCTTCCTCTTTAGCATTTCAGATGGATTTGCAAGGGGAAAGACTTTTAGTCACCTGAGGTAAATAATTAGAGTAGTGATGGTAAACTGGGATGAGTAGCACATTATAAAAAATCAACTTAATTTCCTTGTATTGGAAAATTATAGCAATAAAGTATGAATTCTGGCATCCAAATTCTATTGGATCTCATTTCTCAATGCTTTCAGAGCTTCTCTACCTTTCTGAGCTTCTTTACCTCTCTACAGCAGAATTCAGCATACAGATCATTTCCCTTTGCATTTAGGACATGTTCTGCTGTGTAGATTTGCCAGCATCTCCCTGGCAATCTGATGATCACATTAAAGGGAGTTTGAAGGGGATCTCTCTATCATACACACTGTTTCTGGTTTGCCTTCTGGAACAATAGCTCTTTTACTTTTAAGAAAATTAGAGACACCTCTAATTCCATCAATGGGTATTTGGTTAAAAAGGCTCAGCAAACCCCAACCTTGAAATGCAGCTACTGTGGATATGAAAACTTAGCACAAGCTCTTCTGTTTAGCCAATCTGTTCTGTATATCATGAATTAACCACATTCTTACCTTCAATGTTTCTTCAATGTTCACAGAATTTCTTATGGTTTCAGATAAGGAGAAGTTCATGGTGTTGCAAGATTTTATTTTTGAGGGTGTTTTCTCAAGTTAATTGGAAGTAATTATGGTAGTATGAGAGAAAGGGAAACAACAAAACATAAAGATGCCAGGTGTCATAAAAAAAGACTTTCTGGGTAGATTTTGATTATATTGGGCATTACCTTGTTCTAAAGGAAAGCAAACCTTAAGGAAATGCAGACCTGAACATAGACTGTTTACTTTTCAGATCTACTTCTAAATTATTTTATTTCAAGATATATTACTCTTTAAAAAGCACTATTCATAGATATGATATGATTTTTTCTGCAGGGGAAAAAATACAGGTGCTAAATAAAAGATAAACATTGCATGATCTTAGATAAAAGTGGCAGCAAGAGAAAAAAAATCTGCCTGAAGAGAGACAGGTTATCTTGAAAGACTTACAAGTGATCCTGTAAAGAATGTATGGAAGAGGTAACACTCAAAACAAATATGACAAAGCAAGACCTGTGATTCCCTTAAGCAGTCTTTGAAGATCAAAAGTAGTGAGGAAAATTTTTTCACCAGAACAGGAGAGATTTTCAAGTTGAAGTCTGAGTATTATCAAATCTGTTGGATCCTCTGCTTTATGGCTCTCATGTTTGAGCTTTATGATTTGCCCTGTCAGTTTTTGTCATAGTGCCAAGAAGCCAGGTGCAGAAATGTCTAGGAACCCACCATACATTTTGGCTTGATCCCACATTCTCAAACACTAGGATAAAATACATAATTATAATTCAAATATTGAAAAATATGTCTCATTTATGTCAGACAAATGGTTAACATTCCTTTCTCTTTATTATCCCCCTGATTTGGATATAATGACCTTGGGGATGAGAGAACAGTACTAGATGCTCAGATTTCTCTGTTACTGAATCACTGGGATACTTTTCATGATGTCTTGACAGCTTAGAAGTAATAGAGATGTTCACTGAGTAAGGACTTCAGAATTCGATCTGAATAAAACAGGTAGATGAGGAATTTTTGGTGAAAGACTTTGAAAAGAAGGCTGAAAGAGACAACAGTTCAGTTGGGTCTGGACCTCAATTTCTCTTGGATTTGGGTCCTTAATTAATCTAAATTTCTTCTGAAAAGCCTAGCCTGAAACATTTCCATTAAAAGGACTGTAGAAAAAGTTTCTGTTATGTTGCCTTGCCTACATTTTAATTTATGTAACAAACAGACAAACTTGAAGATATTTGAAGGAATTCTTCACTCGGTTTTCTTACACATATGAGCGATTTCAAATCTTCTTAGTGTCAGGAGCTAAGTAGTTATTTCACCTAACTTAGAACTATGGGATTAACCCAAGCCCTGGTGAAATAAGCAAAAAGAATCCCAAGTGATTTATGTATGTATTATTATGATCAAAGGACATTAAAGCGAAGAAATTAATTACAAAAACAAAAATATACAAGTATACAAAACCCACCACAATTAAATAAAAAAAACTAATAGAACTATTTTTGTCTTACCATTCTGTTTCTTGCCCATCACTTACCTATGAAACTTTCTGGAAGTCTCTGGGGCTTATCACATGCTCTTGGAGCTTCAGAATCTTCAGCAGATATCTTAATAAGAAAGCATTGTTATCTTAATAACCAGAAGAGTTATGGTATTTGACAGATATGAAATATACAGCTTTCATCAATGCATGCTCAAAAGTAATACATTTGTTGTATTACATTTCCATGGTTCACCTTCTTTTGTCTTATGTTTGGGATTTCTGTTTTGATTTTTTTCTGTTGCTGCATTTTTGCTTTCTTCTGATGATGACACCTCTTTACATAAAGAATTTTTCTTTCCTGTGAAACTTTTCTTCCAAAAATGTCCCTTTTTATCTTCTCTTCTTCAGAACTGAACAGCCTAAACAGTCTCTAAAGAAGAAATCATCTCCACATAAGTTAATGAAGTAAACTAATATAAAAAGGTCAGAGCTTCTACATCGAAATGGTTTCTGTGGTTTTCTTTTACTTATTGATGGCCCTGAGTCATTACAGAATCAATGATAGGCTATATTTCACAGTACATTACACTTTGCAAAAGAAGTGAAAAGAGAACTAAGAACCCAAAGAAGAAGATTTAGAAAACATAATTATAGATTAATAGTTATGACCTCTGTGTGAGAGGAAAGTTTTGTGATTAATATGGTGAAAATACCCAATCACTGACAATCTTTTATTAGGGTGGAAATCTATGCATCCAGGAAGGGTAGCATGTAGGATTCAATATTCCTCAAGTCCTAAGTGAGTCACTGAACAATATTGGTCCATTAAGGCAGCTAAAATATCTCTAAGAATATTCTTTTTTGTAAAAGGAGGAATTCAGAGTTAATAGAAAAAATAAAGAGGAAATTACAAGGGAATACTTTACAAAAACTGCTAAGTTTCAGCTGTAAATGGTTCTGATTGTTTTAGATTTCTAAATTAATTTACATGCTTTTCTAATAAGCTGCACAACTCAATAGAATGGGCAAAATTAATTCACACCTACTATCTAGTATTCATGGAGTAAGCTATCAAAAGAACATAGAAACTTCATTTTTTTCATGCTCTTTGATACTTCCGGTAACTCACAGCTATTTTACCTTTTCCTAGATTGAACTCACAGATTTTAAATAAAAAAAAATTTGAAAAGTACTGTTAGAAGCTGTGTGAACAAACAAGTGGTGTACAAAGTCCCTGGAATGAAAACTTACACATGTCTTTCTTTAGAAGTGTAGGTCCAGAAAGAAGTATGAAGGTAAAGAAACCCTCTACTTTAGCCCTGTTAGTCAAGTACAAATAAGGTTTATGTTGAAGTATCAAAGCTGTTTATTGAGTCTATATATCACTTATGCACACTTATGTACAAATCACACAAGTGATGTATGGAGTTGTGCCTGAAAGGCAGAGCTGTGAAATGGAAATCCAGCTGTAGTCAGGTTTTGTCAGAACTCCACTAACCCTAATTTCTCTGTGAAGAAATTCCAAGCATGTTCTAGCCTGCAGCTAAATAAAGGACAAGCTAAGAATCAAGAAAAAGGACATGAGACAGGACCTTCATTTCAGAGTCTGGATTCTAATTTCAAAAATGTCAAAGTAAATGGAAAGGGATTTTTATTTAAATAGAACCATGGCCTTGGCTAAAGATTTCATGAAGCAAAGGTGGGAACAGAATGCCAAATAACTAGGCATGGAGGACAACATGAAA
>VZTR01033290.1:155842-172133 GCA_013400775.1 Chaetops frenatus | reverse complement strand
GGTCACAGCACCAGCCTGACTGATTCCAAGAAGTATTTGAACAATGCTGTCAAGCACATGGTGTGACTCTTGGGGATGATGCTGTGCAGGGATAGGAGTTGGACTCAATGATGCTGATGACTCCTGATGGGTCCTTTTCAACTTATCATATTCTATGATTTTGTGACTCTAGTCCTGTATAAACTCTTGGTATAATTAGGCCATAAATAAAATTATGCTTGGAAAATGTATTCATTTTTCTATCATTAAGTAGATGGACTGCACAGAGATCAAAAAAATAATTTAAGGATACCAGTACCTCAGTTTCTCAGACAGTGCACCATTCCTTTGGTGGACGTACGTCAGCTTGCTGACTAGAAAACTGGATGATTTAGCCAATATTCAAGTGTTAAAGACAGGGATTCCTTTCAAAATCGTCTCCTTTTATGGACCATGAACATGAGATTGCAGGAATATACCTCACCCTGATCTTGAACACCAAATGGGAAGGAAGAAGAAATTTCCAGCTTTAATCCTGCAGGTTGATTGTTAGTGTGTTTGTAAAGCTTGTAAAATTTTTTTTAAATCCTCTTCTCCTTCTAACTATGGGTTGTTCTAGTGTAGAGGCATTTTGAAAGAGTATATTTTTTCCTTGGCCAATTGGCTAGAAATTGATTGGTTCCCCCACAGTTGTTTCCCCCACAATGTCTTCAAGCTCTGGGGTGACTCTGTGGTTCCAAATGGGAGGAGTTCCTTTGGGTGCACAGGAAATGTAGGAAGTATATGTGTTCCCTGATGTGGTCTCCTCACTTCACTCATATTTGACAAGTTTTATTTTATGCTAAGAAACCACTGGATCTGGACCTAAGTATGGTGTATGGACTTACTCTGTGAGTTTGAGTACATTCAATAGAACTTTGGAAGAGCACCCCCACCTTATTACCAGAAAACATATACCAGCTACTTTGGAAAGAAATCTCCTATAAATAAAAGGGAAACTGTATCTCGACATATTTGATCCTTCTAAAGGTGACCGGTTGTTTAATCAGTTTCTCTGATTTTTTTGTATCAGAATAAAAAGATTTATGTTCGTATACTTGACAAAGCCAAGGATCTTGATTATAAAAACAGGTCAAATACATAAAAAAGCAGGCTGCAAATGCAGTGTTACAAGAGAAGAAAATTTCCTGGCTTTTACCCAAAGAAGTTCTCTCCTCAATTATTTATATTTGCAAGTTCACCATTGCAAAATCTGTCTTCTAGATGAAATAATATTCCTCCTAGACTTTCTGAAGGGGGAAAACAAGTGTACAGCAATAAAGCCCTTAAGAATATTGCTTTTTGGGGGTTTTGCATGTATGCAAAAACATGCATTTAGGTAAAGCTGAAGCTGTCAGAAAATGTTACAAAATGCAGCAATGTAACATGTCCTGAAGCTACTAGGCTCAATCAAAGCCAAGAAAGGCACTGTTCTGATGTGCTGTATTCCACATATGCTTACACTAAAATGAAGTTGTCCTAGTCAGTCAGGGAGACAGCACGCTATAATTAATGAATCCTCTATAGCAGTTCCCCCAGTTATGTCATTCAGTGTGATCTGACTCATTTATATGATTTACTTATGAACCAGTTATTTCCAAACTTTGAAGTCTATGCAAATTTCTCTGCTGCGATTATTGTAGAGCCAGTTGCAATGTGTTTGAAAAGACAAAAAAGAAAAAACTCAAGCTGTACCTATCCACAAATATTACTTACAGAAAAAACATTGAAACTCCTGAGCTGAGGAACAGCTCTTCTCAAAAAATGCAGGTTTTAAGGTTTTGAATACTTCTGAATTAAATTAATATCTACTTTTTGGCTGGTCTGCAGAAATGTGCTTAGGTATAAGAGACTCTGAATTTTTTTTTTTAATGGAAATGAGAAATGGGCTTTCAAAATGCATTTTATAGCATTTTCCAGCAGAAAGAAGGTGGTTGAAAATCAACTTTCTGTGATAATCTCCAGATTTCATGAGTTCGTAGCTTTCTGAAGTACACTCTAAGCTGGATTCGTTTTATATTTGGGTTCTTACCAGGATTTCAGAATCTTACAGCAAAATTTGACTATTTTTTGCATGATAGATAATTCAGTTGTTGAGGGAAGAAAAAGACCTAGCTATATTCCTTGAAAAATAAGGTACAGAAAAAAGAACTGAAGCTGAGAACTAAAATCTCTCTTCTCACTGAAGAGGAGGTTCAGAAATGCACTTAACTGCTGTAATACAGCATTCAACTTTTAGCCTTCAGACTTCTAAAGTAGCTATGCTATTCATAATATTTCCCTGAGCCACAGTTTGAATATCTAAAGGCACATCAGTACTGCTAAGTGACAGGTGAATATGGAGCAGGATTGAGAATGGGACTCATCCCTTGCTCGGGTCACAGCTTAATTGTTAGCCCTCTTCACAGATGTGTTTTGGACCTCTTTACCTGTCTCTTCTTGCAATACACTTTTGGCAGGATAGACACTACCTCCAGAAACCTGCATGAAGACACCTGTGTTCTTTTGTTCCCCTCCCTTCTTTCAATGCTGAGCAGAGTATAGTCTAAGCATTATTATCCGGTCTCACTTCAAAACACGCCACATCATATTTAGTTTCTTTTTACTCCCATTGCCTGCACTACTGACTCCTGTTATTCCAAACCATTTAAGCTGAAAAATAACCACACAAAATAATAATTGTGTGTCTTAGACGCTCAGGCACTAAGTGGAACCCAGAGGAGGTGTTGTGCCAATATGATATGGCAGGGATGTGGCCACCTTGGAGCAGAAGGTGTGAGCAGTGAGAAAAGTGAATGTAAGACAGCAGACACAGCAACTCACCTATGCTTGTATTTTATGTCACCAGTGTAGCATGTTCTGAAACCAAGTTCTGCAACATCCAGCTTCATCAGCAAAGATCTGCTTGTGTTAGACTTTGTCAGAAGATGACATAGACAAGTCAGATGCTGATATAAATAGTATGACAGAGGCTTCTGTAGAAACCTTCTCCATCTGCTTTGAGCTTGGACCCGCGTCTTGGCTTCTTCTCTTAAAAAACATACTACTTCACTCCTAACATAAGCAGAGCACCTTTCTTTCTTGTAAAATGCTGTTAATGATGGCACCACTTTCTATGAGAGATATTAAGACAGCCAGACAAGATATGAGACCCCTGGGTCCTGCTCATTCTCTTTGAGTGGTTGGAAGTTATCCTGACTACTTCACAGTGGACTGTGACCAGAAGTACTTCGTTAAAGCAGTTGTGTAATGTGACAAGAATTCAGGATTCACAGGGCCTATATAAACAGATATTCTAACTGGCCTTTAGGGTGCTGTCCTAGCAGATCTGGGGCATGATCTGGATCTCTGGCAGAGTAAGGCATGACAGCTCTTTTAGATTCTCTCTTTTAGATATACTTTTCAAGAATTAGGTTGACAGGAAGTTGTTGTGTAAGATCATGATCTTATAGGTATATGTCAGCACAAGTACCAAAGTGAATTTGGGAAGGTCTGGATGGAAAACCATGTGAATGCCAGCTGAATTTAGGGGTTAGCTAGGTACTGATAACTTGGCGTTGATGAGACTACTGGAACTGAGAAGCATAACCTTAAGCATGAAAGGAACCTAGCTGATAAAACTCTCAATACTCACAGATGGAAATATCTCTGGATTTAAGCAGCAATTTCAATGTAAATTTGAAAATTCTGTTGTTGACTGTAAATATATGTATTCTGCTTACTTCCTTCTTTTGTGCTAGTCTTTTTCTAAAAATTGACCTGTTCCAGATTTGGAGGTATACAGCAGTTGGATAGGTGACTCTAAAAACTAGTTTTGAGCAGTGAAAATAATAAAGTCCAGCTTTTTTTTAATTTAGATTTTGTGATTTCCAATAAGGTGGAAGTTTTCCCTTGTGCTTTTTCTAACCTATGGGTCATTCACAGCATCATTATCAATGTGGATTCTTTGATATCTATGAGGAACTGACCTCATGTTTCACCCTTTTCCTCAGTAAAGGCAATAATAGAGCCTCTCTCCTCTTTTTCTCACAGCTGTCTATTTAAAAGGAAAAACATGTAGGATCTTAATGTACTGAGACCTGAAGTGCTCTGTCAAATTTGAATGAAACTGGCTGACGGATCAAAAGCCATTGGAAAAGGATGAATAAATATACCTTCACACACAACAATAGTGTTCTGCTAGTAAAGTGCATTTCCCTAGGAAACTAAGGCAAAAATCCCTTCTGAGCATATTCAGAAGCATGTGCTATATCTCAGAACCATTTTCATTTAAAAATGTCCTGTGTAAAGACTATGTTCTGTATAGTTCTCTAAAGATCAATGATTTAACACCAAGAAGGGAGAAACAAATTCCACAGAAATAGAAAAGAAACACAATTTTAGTACAGTCCTGATAATACAAGCAGCATCAATCAGTTCAGCCTGTACCACTATAGTGCAAAGTTAGATTCATGCTTTCAGCACAAGTTACCATGATTATGGAAAAGTAGCTTAATCCCTTCAAATTCATATCAGTAGCATTGCATTTATGCATAAACCAACAGGTTGAGTGAAAGCAGTGCCATTGCTTTGCAATCTCCTGTCCAGGAATTTTGAAATCACTGAGGAACCTACAGCCCTTTGTCATTACTCTAGATTGTCACTCCAGCATGAGGTACTTGTGCTCCACTGAACTGTGACAAGATGCTAATGTGAGTAGTACCTAGTGTGCACTTTTATCCAAGTTAAAAACTCCAGCATTTTACTAGTACTTATGACTTTTAAATTCTGAGATTAGGCAATTAAATACAGAAGTTCACATGTGCAGACACGTGCCATGCTGATGTGTAAATTGAAATGCATGAGATTAGTCTATAATGCTTTTTGTCACTTGAGATGTTGAAAGCATACAACAACAACAAAATAAATAAATAAATAAATAAAACCTCGAACAAACTCTATCTGATCTCTTTATGAATTTGTCTGAGAAGACAGAAGGGTATTTTTGTCTGAAAACAGAATGATATCCCTTTGTCATGGTGCAGTTCTGAATAAATTTATAGAAACGGTCAAGATAATCCTGGATTTACTGTTCTTTAATAAAGAGGAGATTTTAATCTGGTGCCGGTGTGACTGACAGTTCTATCTTACATAGAAAGAGTGAGAAGTCTCCTCAGAATCCTCCATGCTAGGATCAGTCAGTTACTACCCAGCTGATTCCCTGGTTTTTCCTTCACTTTTCCAGAAGATTTTGTGTGGGAGGGCTGGGGAGGCTAGCACTGCCATCAGTAGGGGAGTGTTGATTTTTTGCATTCCTGAAAGTCGCTGCTGTGCTAAATGAAGACAACTGGCAGGAATCGATTAGTTTTGTAGGAGGGTGTTATTAAGGGTTGAGTTCTTCTTACAAATTGCCCCTTCTGCACTTACTGCTTGAGAGGCACAATCTCAGCCATCCCGAAAGTCACAGACCAGGAGATTGATTTCCTCCTTTTTCTTTTTCTTTCCCTGCCTTAAACTCTGCAGGTCAGTCCCACCCCAGGGTGCATCCGGGCGTTAATGAAGATGTTGTACTGCCCTTACTGCAGAGGACTTCCCACTGTGAAACCTTGCAACAACTATTGCCTCAATGTAATGAAAGGCTGCCTAGCAAATCAGGCTGATTTGGATACTGAGTGGAATCTGTTCATAGGTAAGAAGAGTTTAAATATTAGCGGAAGGAAACTCTGGTACTAGCAATCTCTGCAGAGTTCTGTGAGGTTAGAAACACTGTTGGTCAATATTTGGAATTAAGCAACTGCAGATGCAGCTCACTTTCTGATTTGAACGTCACGGCTTGCAGTAAGAAATGACTGCTCGCCCTGCCCTAAGGCAGTCACATTTCACATTTCATATTTCCAAAGCAGTGGTATGGTGTTACGGCTTCTGAGCTGAATTATTACATGCTATGTGAAATGTTGAGAAAGATTTGGTTGAGGATTTGATAACAAGATTAACATGGCAGAAATAGTATGTATTACAACTGAAAACTAGGCTCTTGCAAGCTGAGAAGATAATAACATTGTATAATATCCAGTCAACATAAATCACAACAGCTGCTGTTCTTAATTCTGGTAGTACATAGGCAAAAAAGCTTCAAAAGATACATATATGAGAAATTATTAATTCCTCATTCTTGCTTAAAATATGCTAATGTCTCCCTTTCAGTGTACTGAATAGAAAGTACCAAACATGCAACCCAGTGTCAAAATGAAGCATAGAATATATATTTAAGAAAAACTGCTCCTACAGTTTAGTCACGTAATTCTTCACTCAAATAAACTCAGAATTAAAAAAGAAAGAAACCTCCCTTAACCTCCCAGAGGAGTAACATATAACAAGAAATGTTAGTTTTACATTGCTTTTGGGGATAGAATAGGGTGACAATTAGACAAGGCTGATGATAATATGGAAGGAATGGAAACAGTTACCCTAAACACTAATGAGCGTCATAGTCTAGACTGGAGTTCAGAAAAATAAATGCAGCTGGAAAAAAATGGGATAAAACTTTCTTTATTGCAAGTGAAGAAAGGAAATTTAATTTCTATTTTTGGAAAGATAAAACATAAGCAATCTCATTCTGCTTAATTTCAAACCCCACTGACCTATGTGACTTTGAAAATTTGACTCTGACTCATTGGTGGATTTTTGCTTTACTCAGCAGTGCAAGATGGATAGGGAGAAGAAAACAGGATGAAAAATGAATCAGAGTATGAAACGTGAAAACGAGCATTGTGCGTGCTATAAAAATAGCATGCAAACAGCTACATTAAACAAATGATGCAGACACACTTGCCTTCCCAGTTTTTTGTACTGGTTAAAGGAGTTGACATCAGAAACAGTGTTGTATGGAAGGATACCCATGGGATTACTGGAATGAAAAGGAGAATCTGATCATCATCAGCGAGCTAAGTAGGAGCTGATGGGAAAACAATGCTCACCTGTTAAGGACATTGCATAAGCTACTTTCCCTGTCACTGAATAATAAGCAAGTGCTGAAATGTCACTAATTCTGTTTAAAAAGAAGTAACGTAGGTTTTTAGGAAAAAAATCCCAAACATTTGAACTAAAATAAGCAACAGAATTTTTATTAGGGCAAGCACCTCTTTAAATCAAAAGCTGGAAGTTAAGGTTTGAGGTGCTAAGAGAAGATTTCCTTTTCTGGTGCTTTAAATTCAGTGAGGGTGCTGGGCATGGTGAGATGTGTTGGGAAGTGTGGAAATGCTTATGGATTCAGACTTTCAGAGTCTTTGCTGCAAAGCCCTTGTCTTCATCAATGTCGCTCTGGTTTTGATTGTCTGGCTCTCAGAAAATAAAAACCACATGAAAGCCTGTACATTCTGTTAAAACATAGTGCTAATTTATTAAATACCATGTCAGGCAGGCTACTATGCAATTATCCCTGCAGGTCAGTGATGACAAGGCAGTATACGGTACAAATACATCAAATCATATTTCCTCTTTCTTCTAACTATACAACTTCCCCTCTGTAACTTCATGGGGAAGAAAATAGAGGAGATACAGAGATTTTCATGTGTTTGGAAAAGGTATTCTGTTTTATCCCATTTTTCAGGCTCTGACAGCTTTGCTGAAGATGAGGGTCTTTCCTTTATGAAAGACTAAAATGAGGCAAGTTGTCTTTGTCTCTGACAGCTGTCATAGGCTGTCTAATAACACATGCAATTCCCTTAGTGGTAAACACAACAAAACTTCTACTCACTGAATTAAAACGAACGGCAGCATTTTACAGCACCGCTGAGCTATGAAAGATTGGAAATTATGCATGAGCAGTTTTTATCCCTGTTCCAGTACTAGGAACCATGCACTAGCAAGAAAAAAAGAAAGATAATTTTGTGCATTAACAGTCTTTGCCTAGGCAGGAATCCCAAATGTTAGTGCATATTCATACACAAGATAGTTTTGCGTAGCTCATAATCTGTGGGTTGCAAAGTTGTTTTGACAGAAGCTGGTACTAGGAGAAAACTCTCAGATATATTTGTCAGTAACTGAGTAAATCCTGTAGTTTGGACTGTGTGTCCTGATATTGTTCTGTAGTTACAGTGATAGTCCAGCAACAGGCAAGATTTGCAATTGAGGAGGAGCAGAGGAAAGTAAATGGGCTGTTTGACAACAGGATATGTTGCATGTTTCAGCTAGTTTATAAATATAGAAGTCAGGACTGAAATCACATATATATATAGTACTAATAAATCTTGCCTCTACTTTCAAGGCTAGGGAGAGTGGGACAGCTTCCCCTAAACATCTGGTGCTTTCCAAGATTTTATAGACTGTGAAAATTGGTAAGAGGTGAAACAGCTGCAGCAGCATGACACATGGCTTATTATATATTTCCTGGATTTGTCACCTTAAAGTCTCTGTCCTTTTTGTGTAACATTTCATTATAGGCATTTTGTATTTTGTTGCCTATATCATTGCATGATAAAAGCCAAATGTAGCACATCTCATTCTAGCAGATCAACTCAGAATTTTGCCTAAGAAAGGAAGACAGTCTTTAATATCATATTATAATTATAAAATTGTAATGAAAAAAATGCTCCTTCCAGGTATCTATATAAAATATTTAAGAGGTATTTAAAAGTAAACCCACCACACTGAATTTTAAAATGTGTATTTTGCAAAGCTTGCTTATGATGTTTTGCCTGCTAGTTACCCATCATAATCTCCTTTGCACCCATCTCAAGCAAAGTTAGCAAATGCAAGATAAAAAGCATGAGCAGAGGAACTGTACTGCTGAGGAAGGAGATTGCCTCAGGGAGGAGCTGACTAAGCTGACTAAGAGCTCTTCCCCACTGTGGAGTGGGGAAGAGGGGATTTTCTCTGTCTCATGGCCCAACAGATATAGTCAAAATTGTGCTTCTCTCCATGGAGCTATACCAATTAACAGCAATAAGAATCAGGGATCCCACTGTTCATTCTGTCACAGAAACACAGAAGAGATGGATAAAATTATTCCCACTTACAAAAATGTAAAGCCCCTATATCTTAGGGAATGGCATTCAATTTTAGCAATTCTGTTACTCGTCTTTCTCTTACTAACCAGTACTTAAGTCCCTGTTCCTACCTTGAGATTCTTTGACTTTGCCTAACCTTAGCTTTCTCTATAATTGGTCATTTATTTCCCTTCAATTGCTCTTTTTCTCAAGCAAGAATGTCAGCTGAGGAATGAGCCACAGTGGACACCACACTCTTTCTTGGTATCCTCATTCAGCTTCAGAATCAACAGCCATGAAAAGATTATTTCCATGGAAGCAAGTGCATCTCATTCTTACAGCTGCCTTATTCACAGGTTCAGGATGGCAAAGTGGCTGTAACTCATTTGTTTTTTGGAGGATTTCTTTAGCAATTAGCATTAGATTTAAGTTTCTTCTGTCTTGAGACAAAAATAGATGATACTAAACCTGAAAATCTGGCAAGATTGTGAACCAAATAGGACAATCCTTACATAAGTAATTCAGTACAACAGAAGAGTAAAAATCCAGGTAGTTGTTTTAATCATAGCAATTACTGTATCTGAACTTTTTTTGTGGGCATCTAAAGTAGTTCATAACTGCTTTGTTGCTGTAGTTAGTTATAAAGTGTGATTAATGCCTGTGTAGTAGTATATCAAATGCAATCCAGGGAGGTTTGACACTGCATGGCTATTTATAGTAGCAGAAATTAAGTCCTTTTTTTTTTTTCCCCTACAAATTATTCAATGATAAATCAGACTCATCTCAATGTTACCCCCATGTTTTAGTTGGCAGATTGCAGAAAACACATCGGAAGTTTGGCAGTAGCAGAGATTGAAAAGGAGCCAAGGGGTTAATGTCCACAGCCACCCCTCTGCTTAGAGTGGACAGCAAGTAGCTTTGCTCTGAGTGTAGTCGATATTTGACAAGCTCTGTAGTGTAGTAAGGCAGATCAGCATGTAGTGTGTTCACTACAGGATTCAAGGCCTGCAAAGCTGAGAGCCAGACACCCCTTACTGCCACCATCCTGCCAGGCTTCACCAGAGGAGAAAATCATATCTGCAAGGCTTCAGCAAAAGATTCTCCTTCCGGCGTTAAAATTATTTCTCTTATTGTCATTATTAAAATTATTTCTCTTATTGTCATTAAAACCACTCTGCATTGCTAATTAACTTTCTTGTTGTGCTTTAAGAATCCCTTTTTTCTTCCCATCAGTATGACTCAGACACTTACCTTAGGAGCTCTCCTGAGGCAGGGTGTACCATGCAGTCTCACTTAGAGCAACCAGATAATTTTCAGAAAAACTACCCAACAAAACCTTACTCCTAGTGAAAGTTTTAATGGTGAAAATATGCAATCAGTTTTGTTTACTGCTTACAAAAGTCCTCAGTCTCTGTAATTTCTCTGTTCTATACACAAGCAGAAGGATAAACCTTTTCCTTTTAATGCTTCAAGGGTGCCTTGATTTGACTTTTTTAATGGCTTATTACAACTGTGTCTTCAAGATACACGTTTGTTCATAGGAAAATCAGTCTATAATTGTTATCGTAATCCTTTACTATTTTCTTGTGATTTTTAGGACGTCTCAAGCAACCTTCTCTTCCCCAGGCTGAACAGCCCCAATTTACTCAGCCTTTCATGTAGGGAAGGTGCTCCAGTCTTCTTATGAACTTCCTGTCCCTCTGGATTTGCTCCAACCATTCCATGTCCTTATGCTGGGGATAAGTGCTCATGCTGCTGGATGCAGCACTCCAGGTGGGGTCTCAGAAGAGCAGAGCAAAGGGGCAGAATCACCTCCCTTGCCCTGCTGGCCGTGCTGCTTTTCAGGCAGCCCAGGGTTCCACTGCCTTCCTGGGCTGTGAGCACACCCTGCTGGCTCACGTTGAGCTTTCCATCAACCAGCACACCCAAATCCTTCTCTGCAGGGCTGCTGTCAATCACCTCTCCAGCCAGCCTGTAGCTGTGTCTGGGACTGCCACGATCCAGGTGCAGAATCTGGTGCTTGGCCTTGCTGAATTTCATGAATTTCATGCAGACCCACTTCTCAAGCTTGCCAAGGCCCCTCTGAACCCTGGATGGCATACCCCCTCCCTCCAGCATGCTGATCACACCACGCTGGTGTGATCAGCATGCTGGGGCTTGGCATTGTCACACACACAAGCTTTCTGTCACAATTGCTGGGGGTGTGCTCAAGCCCACTATCCCTGTCACCAACAAAGAAATTGAACAGTATTGGTCCCATGCTGACCCCTGAGGGACACCACTCATCACTGGGCTCCACATGGACAATGAGGCCTTGACCACAGTTCTGCGTGCAGCCATCCAGCCAGTTCTTTTCCCAGCGAGTGGTCCGTCCGTGAGACCCATGTCTCTCCAATTTGGAGACAAGGATGTCATGCAGGACAGAGTCAAACCCTTTACCTGAGTCCATGTAGATGCTGTCAGTTTCTCTGCTCTATCCACTAGTGCTGTCGCCCTGTCATAGGAGGTCACCAATTTGTCAGGCATGATTTACCCTTCATAAAGCAATACTGGCTGTCACCAATTACCTCTTTGTTTTCCATGTGTTTTAGCATAATTTCCAGGAGAATTTGCTCCATCTTTCCCTTTATTTATCTTTGCATAGTACAGAGCAAAGGCTGGCAGTCTGTTGTAACAATTAGGGAAAAGTGTTGCTCTGGTTTAACCACGGTAAGAGTGAATTAACCAGGGTTTTTAGCAATCTTAGTTACCTGCAACTTGAATATCTTCTCTCTACCACCCTCCTCCTTAAACATTATAAGAAAGTATGCTGTGCTATTTTTTATATGTTAGCCTTTCACAAAGACTCTGGAAGAAAAAGTAAGTTCTATTATTGCCTCCATGGAGAAGCACTGCAAAGGATTCCTGCAGCCCTGGGGTGCCATTACTCCAAATTCAGTTTCTGGTAGAAATTCATCATTTTGGTTTGATGAGCATCAAATGGACACTTGAATACAAACAGTAAAGATTCACAATTTGCATCTTATGCTGATATGAAAACTGATAGCATTCATAGTCAAGGCAGCCTAAAACTCAAACCCTGAATTTAAAGTCTTTTTTTCAGTTATTGTATGCTTAAAATATTTAAAATTTTAGGCTAAAATCATCTTTTCTTGCTTTCTTCCTGAGCCAAAGTTATCCTAACGCCTCAAGTGAAACCATGTTTGCCAACCATCAGAATGAAAATAGGGAAAATTATCTTAACTTAATGCTTTTCATCTTTTCTACTTATTTCTTGAAGCAATTTTAGCAGCTCCAGAGTTTGCAGAATAGTTTCTTTAAGTCTTTCTCTGTACAGACTACACCAATATCTATTCTCTTGGTTTAAGTGTCAGAGTTTGGTGGATGGCTTGAAAGGTGTGGAGCCACATTGTGATTATATATGAAAAAATATGATCCCTAGTTCAGAATTATTTTTTCCTACTTTAGCTTATTTTTGCAAAAACAATGGGAAATGAGTAGAGTACTCTGATATGTGATACAACTGCAAATGTTGTTACTAAGAGGTTGAGACCAAGATTTGTAGATTTAAATCTAGTGGTTTTTATGAAAAAAAACTTTTGTCTGCTTCAGGCCCATTAGTCTCAATAATGCATAGGTAGCAACATGAAGGAATTTGCAGTGCTACTAAAAGCACTGATTCAATATCTGTTAACAATTATGTCAGTTCAGGTTAAAGATATGTAACTGTACAAATGAAAAGTGAATTCAACTTGACAATGCCTAATTAGAAGACTACAGTATTATAATTTTTAAATTCTCTGGTAAGCAGGAACCTCCATGATCCCATGCTTTCCTCTTGTTTTCCAGAAATAGTAGAATCATTGCTTGCAATTTAAATACAATACCAAGATCTGATGGTTTAGAGTACATAGGAATACCCCTGAAATAAAGGGGACATCACCATTCAGTAAGGTAAATAATGTGTAGAAGAGGGGAACTTTGTTTGTTATTTCCCACTGCTTTTCTTACCTCAGAAGTACAAAGGATAGGCAACCTGGGTGTGTGGTTCCTTGGATGGAAATGAATTCAGCCTGAGAGAACCCTCTGAAGTTGTGGGATTGCCAGCAGAATGCAAATAGCACCAGCACTTGCCTGCTGCTTAAACCCTACTTACCCTACCAAAACTCTGTGACTGCCCTGGGGCAGTAAAGATTCTTACAAGCAACTCACAGCATCCATTGCCCTGTATATTTGCTTTAGGTTGTATCACTGAAAAAGACATTCCCTTCTGTAGGACTATGGGGACTGTGCTCCTGTTACTGGATCAAAACATCTGGAACTCATCTGGCCTGGTCTTGCCAGTGACACCATTGATAGCTTCTTATTTGGGGGTGCATCCTGGAAGGGTGCTAATGGTGTCACTCAGAGTGAATCTTGAAGACTGCAGCTTCTAAAGAGGGACTGTGCATTTCTGAAAATGTAAATGTTTAGTTGAATGATAGCAGCAGGCTTGGGACTGTGAGCTTTGACACATCTTGTGGAAATCACATATGGTGATTAACTATGCCATTCTCTTTAGGGCTCAACAGATAGTGCATGTGGAACACATCACCCATCATCATGCCATATGACAGCTACAAATACAGGATCAAATTCAGCCATTCTAGAATTCTGCCTTTGGCATGCAAACACAATTCTGTGGAACTGTATGGTTTCTCAATTTACAGGAAAAATCTTCTCAAAACTTGAAGTGACACGAGAGTCTCATAATCAGCATGTTCAGGAGGCCCTATGTTGATTGCAGCACTTAGATGCTACAGCTTCTTTTGAAAATAGCAAGACTGATCAGCGTTGTCAAAAAGTTTAAAAGATTTTGTAATGAAACCGTTAGACCCAAATGATGAATTGCTAGTTCCATTTTCATTCCTCATCTCCAACTCCTTCATATTATTTTACATCAAAGGGAAGTGTCTGTCTAGTACACATGAGTGCAGTTTGGAAGTTGCAGAGACTAGCAAATTTATCTGTTTACATTCAGAGGAAGTGCTGGGGAAGCTGTTTTGCCACTGCCCTTAAAATGCTATGAATTAACCCAGGGATGTTACATAAGATATATCTAGAAAAGGAAATAGTTCATTATTTATTGCTCAAATACTCCATGGTTCTGGGACTATTATTTTGTACTTTTCCAAGTCCATAGCTATGCCTTCTCAAAGGACTTCTTGCTTCCAGGAGAGCAGTAAACAGTGCTGCTGTTTCTGTTCTAGGTTACCATGTATATTAGCACCTCAAAAGAGTTTTCTCTTCAGTGGAGGATTTGACACCTCAATTAATTGCATCTATGTAGGGCTAAATCCCTGTTTACCTGTCGGGATATCCCTCAGGCAGTTCACTGTGCTGGTCTCCCTGTTTCACAGGCACGGGATCAACTGAAAAATATTGTGCCTCTTACCTGATCCAGTGTCCCTTCTGGTTTGGAGGTTTTGGGGCAGCAGGCCTCTCTGGCATGACTGTAAATGAAGAACACACCCAGACTACAGAGCTTGGCCATGTTTTTATAGCTGAAAGAGCTACTTCCATGCAGCTGTGCTTTTTTTTAATTAAAGATTACTAATCCAAATGAAGAACATGTGAGTTTCATTTTACCAAAGCAGGTGGGAATAAATATAATTTTAATTGGTTTGAACTTACTACTTTGGCTGTGCTTAATTGAGCCAATGTTGTATTACACTAGGAAGAGTGAAAATTATGTTATTTCTAAAAACATATTTTCAGTTAAATCATCATTTGACTTGGTCAGTATTGATAAACTTGAGATAGTCTGAATTTTATGTTTGGCAAACACCCCTATTTTTAAGGGAAAAAATAATTGTACAATAATTAGAATGTTGCCCAGAGGAGTACTGACAGGTCTTTTTCAACTTTAGTTGCAATAAAATTTGTCTCTCTGTTATTTTTTCTGCATTTTGTTTCTGCTTGTATTCTTCTGCATTTAAAACCATATATCTGAGGAAAGTATTTGTTGCATTATGACACCATTTTATACAATTAAACTATTTTACCTGGGAATCTGCATTTGCTTTAGAATACTGCATAAATAAGAAACAATTTTCATATGCTGAAAATAAACTTGAAACCATATAATATCTTAAATATTTTTTTTCTCTGATAGATTAATTTACTAACTATTTCAGATTCTCCAAACTTCATATTAGAAACAAATGTCTAATTATGTTCTCCATTATTCAGGCAAATATAATGGAGAGATAAACGTAACTCAGAGCAAATTTGTTCTACAAATAACTATCAAAACACTTGGTTATATATGAATGTACTTTGCTGATTTTCTTATACAAAATCAATAAAATGTGATCCCTTACCACAATGATGTCAAAGCAAAACTGACATAGATTTATTTTGTATTATGATTTTGAGCCATTGCTTGATGAGGGCTAATCTGTTTATGATGTCTTAGGTAGCATATTATCCATCTAGAATCACAGATTTCTTTTTGAAATACAGAAAGCAAGTAATGTTGGCAACCAGCCTTAATTTCTCCTTACAAATAACCCCTAATGCTGCAAATGAACAATACACACACATACACACACACACAAAGTGATTTTTGATTGTAACTAATCTGCCAGTTTCCATTAATGAGAAATTTGCGTGTTTCTCAGTATCGGTTCCTTATGCTTTTTTAGTTCTTGAATTTCAGAGAAAGTTTCAGTTTTACGTTTCTTGAAGATTAAAAATCAACCCAAAACTCATTAAAATAATTCAAATGTATAGAAACTCTCAGTCTAAATTATTGCATTTTCTCTACTTTTTGACTGCTTATTCAGGTCTTTTTTGAGCTGTACAAATATTATCCTATGCTGCCAAAAGCTCCAACCATTATGAGAAATATGGCAAAATCTGCTCAAATGTATAATCTTATATGAATATTATGTATTGTGATATATGCATAATATATATATTACATATGTTCCTTAGTGTAAACAAAATCTCTTTTTTTTCTTTTTAATGAACAGATATATAAGGGCATAGATTACACTCAGTCAATTTACTTGTTTCGGAAAGACTTTTTAAAGATAAACTAATAGAAGAAGGTGAAAAGTGTTTGGCTGAGCTATACCTTTCTCATAACCCAGAAAAGAGACTGTGATCAAGATCCCTAGGCAGTAGCCCGTATCAGTGCCAGATTTAGTGGAGCAAAAACTTAAAACCATTAGAGAGATTAGAATTTTAGTAAAACAAAAGATTCAGGAAGTGATTATTTCTTTCTGATAAGGGTCCTATGGATTCCTTTCTTTTAATATGTC
>VZTR01033290.1:118481-155532 GCA_013400775.1 Chaetops frenatus | reverse complement strand
AATGATGGACCATGGAGAATGGACAGAAAGGCAAAAAGGCAAGAAGTTATCCTGAGCATGAGACAATAAAACATAGAACAAGATTCTGGCTTGGATTTCACAGATGAAATGATGCAAAAGGTCTTCCAGTAGATTTAGCTCTTTTAATAAAACATGTAGGATCAGATCCACTGGCTTTTATATATATTTATATATATATACTTATACTTCACCTTCCTTATTTTTATATATTGATGAAAAGAAGTAAATGAACAGGATATAGACTGTCTCTACTGTAGGAACAGGAGTGACACTGGCCACACATAGCTATAGTTTGTGATTTGTGTTTCATTTCTACACTCAAAAAAGGGGTTTATGTATTTCTTTTGACAAACTAAAAATTAGTCTATGAGTATTTNAAATCAATAAAATGTGATCCCTTACCACAATGATGTCAAAGCAAAACTGACATAGATTTATTTTGTATTATGATTTTGAGCCATTGCTTGATGAGGGCTAATCTGTTTATGATGTCTTAGGTAGCATATTATCCATCTAGAATCACAGATTTCTTTTTGAAATACAGAAAGCAAGTAATGTTGGCAACCAGCCTTAATTTCTCCTTACAAATAACCCCTAATGCTGCAAATGAACAATACACACACATACACACACACACAAAGTGATTTTTGATTGTAACTAATCTGCCAGTTTCCATTAATGAGAAATTTGCGTGTTTCTCAGTATCGGTTCCTTATGCTTTTTTAGTTCTTGAATTTCAGAGAAAGTTTCAGTTTTACGTTTCTTGAAGATTAAAAATCAACCCAAAACTCATTAAAATAATTCAAATGTATAGAAACTCTCAGTCTAAATTATTGCATTTTCTCTACTTTTTGACTGCTTATTCAGGTCTTTTTTGAGCTGTACAAATATTATCCTATGCTGCCAAAAGCTCCAACCATTATGAGAAATATGGCAAAATCTGCTCAAATGTATAATCTTATATGAATATTACGTATTGTGATATATGCATAATATATATATTACATATGTTCCTTAGTGTAAACAAAATCTCTTTTTTTTCTTTTTAATGAACAGATATATAAGGGCATAGATTACACTCAGTCAATTTACTTGTTTCGGAAAGACTTTTTAAAGATAAACTAATAGAAGAAGGTGAAAAGTGTTTGGCTGAGCTATACCTTTCTCATAACCCAGAAAAGAGACTGTGATCAAGATCCCTAGGCAGTAGCCCGTATCAGTGCCAGATTTAGTGGAGCAAAAACTTAAAACCATTAGAGAGATTAGAATTTTAATAAAACAAAAGATTCAGGAAGTGATTATTTCTTTCTGATAAGGGTCCTATGGATTCCTTTCTTTTAATATGTCAACCCTTCATTTTTTCTTGTAAAGAATGTTTTTTCAGAAGCAGGAAATACTAGGAGAAATACAGATTTTTTTTCTCCCCTCCCTTGTCTCTGCCTTATCAACACAAGAGCTTACTATTTCTATAGTCAAGAGAACTAGTTTGTTGGAGAGTGCTATGACAGAGCTGATATGGCCAAAATTCGTTGAGCATTTTTGCAAGAGTAGAATCTGAAAGTGTTCTGATGCATTTGGGAAATTTCAATGTGTTTAGAAGGTAATATGAAAAACTCTGCTCTTATATTTCTTATTTCTCTGTTACTCAGAGTCACCTGCCCTGTAATATAACATTCAACATCCCTTAATGTCATTTATATTGCAAGTTAACCTATGGGAGTTTAAACTCCCATAACATGTATTTTTCATTTAGCCACCAGAACTTTCCATGTCAGTAGGAACTCACCTTCATAATATCAGACTTCAGTTTGCTGCAACAAAGAGCATTTTTATCTGTCTTTTCTTGTTAACTGTTAAAATACATATAACTGTGAAGGAGAAAGTAGCAGCTTGAAAAATAAAGAATGCTCTTATGCTTCTGCTGGATATTTGTTGCTGACCGCAGAAGAGAGAGAATCTGATTTTTCAACTAAGCAGTGCATCTCACTGTAATGTTATAAAATGAGATGAAGCTCAGTCTTCTTTCTCAGTGTACAGGTTACAACATCCTGCACTTTAACTTGGAATAAGATGAAAATCATCACGAAAACAAATGATGGACCATGGAGAATGGACAGAAAGGCAAAAAGGCAAGAAGTTATCCTGAGCATGAGACAATAAAACATAGAACAAGATTCTGGCTTGGATTTCACAGATGAAATGATGCAAAAGGTCTTCCAGTAGATTTAGCTCTTTTAATAAAACATGTAGGATCAGATCCACTGGCTTTTATATATATTTATATATATATACTTATACTTCACCTTCCTTATTTTTATATATTGATGAAAAGAAGTAAATGAACAGGATATAGACTGTCTCTACTGTAGGAACAGGAGTGACACTGGCCACACATAGCTATAGTTTGTGATTTGTGTTTCATTTCTACACTCAAAAAAGGGGTTTATGTATTTCTTTTGACAAACTAAAAATTAGTCTATGAGTATTTTGTCAGCTGAAATTTTGCCAATATCTGCAGTGCTGACAACATACTTTAAATCAGGTTCTACTCTTTGTGCTGCATTTACTATTTGGTTACCTTTTCATAAAAATTAGAAAATGAAATATTTGTGTTTCCTTTCTACTTTTCCCTGGGAGACTTTCTGTCAGGAAAATATTTCCATGGAAGTAATGAGAGATGGCTGCTCCAAGTTACACTGATGGCTAAAACCACATTTCGGGAATACAGAAATCTTCTATTCCAGATACTAATGACTGCTATTCTCATTTTAGAATGTTGAATGCACACAGATAAATCACTTTTAATTTATTAGACAGTTTTGAGGCATCTCATAATATTTAGATTGTCTTCTCCACATAGTATTTATATATTTTTACAGTATCTTTCAATCTTTCATTGATATAAGTGTATATTTGGTGGTTTGGTTTTTTTCAAATGCAACTCCGAGAAAAACACATATAGAGAATAGTTGCCCAACAGATGTGTGTTTTAAAGAGTGCACATATAAATTAATATTTTTTTAATTAAAAAAGAAGCAAAATTATAGTAAATATCCAAGTCATTTTAAGAAGCCTCTGAAATTTCCATTGTGATCACATTTTTCTCTAAAGGCATAATAAAAGGATTATAAATTGCTCAGGTTGAAGTCAAGAAGGACAGCATGGCAGAACTTTAACTGATGCAAATAATCTGCTAATGGAAATATGTCAGTGAAAAACACATGAAGATCAAATTCCACTTATGCTGAATGTATCTATAAAGAAATAATTCTGAAATTACTTCATTTTGTCAAGCTACTTGTTACTGAGAGGTAAGGAAAGCAAGTATTTCTTTTTCTTTATGTAAAAGCACCTCCAAGCTCTTCATCAAGTCTGTCAATTTCAAGATGTGGAAGATTTCTCTCCCCCTACAAAAAGAAATTTGATAGTTAGAATATCTACTTATATAGACCATTAAGTCTAAAGTAGAATTACTGAATTAAGTCCAATGCACAGGGTAAGAGTAGTCTTGTATAATATTTCAAGCTGGATTCACATTTATTTGAAATCTGGCAATATGAAACCCAAGCATAGGTCAGATAGAATTTACATGGAGATGCTTCTCTTCCAATCTGCCTTGTTGCTTCTCCAAGCAGAGCAGGCTACAGGGCCCAGCCAATAAACAACCCTTTACAGGGAGAGAAAACATCAAATCAATGTAATTTGCCCTCTTTGGACAATAAACATCTCAGAGGGAAGCAACACATTACAAATAGCTTTTTATTTTACACTGAATTTTCTTTTGTCTTCATTTTGTTTTCTTGTCTAATTTGGTCCAAATGGTCCAAATTGCATAGTCTTGTGGCTTTATAGTGCTCTGTAAGTGACAAGAATGCAGTCCTTTCCAGCTGATACCAGTATACACAGTTTCCTTGGTGGTGTTTGTGGGGTTTTTTCCAGTTTTGCTTAGATATTTTAGTATTCTAAATAAATATGCAAAGCATGTTGTACACAGGATTCTTGTAGTATAACTTAATCAGCTTTGCAGGAAATGTGTTTCTACTTGCCACAATTCATTGCTTATTTTTCTAAAAGCATTCTATTTTGTTGTCACTTTCACCTCTGTGGACTTCTGAAACAAATGCTCAAACTGAAAAACATTGCACTTGTTATGCATGAAAATAATAAGCATTTATGAGGAAAGGTAATACATCTTTCGGCTTTTAAGCTGGTCACAAAACCTGTGTGTTATCAGAAGTCTTTCTTGTTCAAATTTCTGAATGCCTCTCCATAAATCTACAATCAAGTTTGAGAGATCTGGGAATACCATACAAAATAAATAGTTCCATCTGAAGTGAGTCTTCATTTTATCTCATGTGTTATTTTGGTATTCCAGCTGTTTATTTGCTGACATGGCTTTCTTGGAAAGTGACTCTCAATATATCCTACACATATGTGCTGAGCTGTTACAAAAGAGACAAAAGACACTCAGATCTGACTTACTGTATTTCAGGACAGGATGTTTTGAGGGAGTAGATTTTCTGAAAAAATTCTCTCCAGTTCAGACTATTTCTCAGAGTAGACTGAAAGACCTTGAGGCATAAAAGTATTATTCCAGGCACTGAAGAGCCCTAATACAAATATGAAAAAACTAATTAGCTCTTCTTGTAGAACAAATTGCTTTTCAATCCTTGTAAAAATATAAAGGGTAAAATAAAAAGTAAAAATGGTATTGAATTAGTAGTTACTGGATGTGCAGTCTCTGCTTTTCATTATACTGAAATTCTATTGAAATTAATAGAATAAATAACTATTATATTGCCACAGAACACCTTGCAGAACCGTTAGGATTCAAGGCAAATATGTTAGTTATGAAATACCAATATTTTCAATTGAAACTGGGTAGCTATTGAAATCCCTTCATTTGAGTCTGAATTCCAGAGCTATTCAAAGCTTTGGTTATCTATCAGATTCCTCTAATTTTAACAGATACAGATAAGATAGAAAAATTCTTTTGTTTGATGTCTATTTGATGACTGCATATTTCTCTGAAGCATTTAAACAAGCACACCAAATTCAAACAATTATAGGTGACCTCATTCAAGAAAAAATAGGAGAATTTAGGTTATGTGTATAAAAGGTAAGAGAAAAGCTTCAGAGCTGTACTATTCCACCTTATATACATGGATGTATTTAATTTATACTTCTTATTTAGTGAATGAAAGGGTATGAGAGCTGAGTGAGCTCCCAGAAGTGTGTTACAAAACATTTTAATTAACAAAATTTTAAAATGTTAAAATATTCTTATGTTAAAAAGCTGTGTTTAAGCAGAGGCAGCAAGCTGATGCTTGAAGAATAGCAGCTGTAGTTTGTTTATTTGGGGGAAATGCAGCAAATGCCTTCATAGGTTTTAGAGAAGAGCCAAGAATATGAATGGGCACCATCCCAACCAAAACATCTTTCTACAAAACTATTGTTTGAAAGAAAGAATGAATCAACACTGCAAGTACCATGTGTCATCTTTTCGTGAGTTAAAGAAATGCAGACAGATGATAAAAAAGGGCCTTTAGGGATCACAGTTTTTTCTTTAATTGACCATAGACAAGTAAAACCACAGGTTTTATCCTGTTTTTCTAATGTGCAAATTAGAAAATTTTCGAAGCATGCATGAAGTCATCTGGATGATCAGACCAAGAGCTTGGATTAACACAAAATATTTTCTAACTATTGCAGGAAATTGTGGGGTGAATTGTTGTCATTTGAGAGTGTCATGATGACCCATACATCCCTTCCCACTATTTGAACATTAAATGGAAGATTGTTTGCCTAGTGGAAATGGCACCTTGTTTTACCAACGCATGTCAATTCCCAAAAAAGCTTGCTGGAAATGAGTTTGCGTGGGCTGAAAATTCAGGCCACATCAAAAAAGCTCTGTTGCTGAAAGAACAGTAAACACAAATATCAATAGGATGTTTTGCCACATGTTTTTACTGCAATTAAGGTGGAACTTGAGTTTTACTTAGTTTAGGTACTAAAATCTGGTTTGCATACTAATAATGGTAGCACAGATTTGAGCCTAAGCTTGCTATCTGTATTTCCCTGAGCTCCCAAGTAGGTCCTGTAACATCAGTCCACTGATGGCCCAGCCACATCTATTATCTATAAAGCTGGAATGTATATTTCCAAGCAAAATACCATCTTCCCTCTTGCTACAGAGATCGACTTTTTTAAGGAAAGAAACACACAGCAAGAAGAGAAGTTAAACAACAATCTTAATCCTTTTGACTTCCAATATGTACAATTCCTGCAGGTATAAACCTGAAAAGAGATTAAGTATCACAGTTTAGGGCTTATGTTCTCATAAACTGCTACTAATCTCAGAATTCCCAGAATGATTCAGACTCTGTCTCTACATCACTGACTTTCAATCTGAAAAGGCTTATTCAATTCGTATTTTTTAAGACCATAATTTTTAGATTTCCATATGCACTAAGAGAAATTATCATGACTCTCTGAACTTTCTAATCACTGTGGGTAATTTTGTCTTTAGGAAGCTGTCACCTGAGACAGCTGAATTACTTTTTTTCTCTGCAGAAACACTCTGTGTACATGATATCCATAGCAGTGATCCAAAAGAGCATAGGAAGCAAACAATACAGATCTCATGGGCTCTGAGCAGCTGCTGACCAATGCAGATTGCACCCAAGCACTGGTGTAGATGTGCATTTTTTCATGCTTTTTATGAAAAATTCTGAATGTTGCCTGAAATGTGGCTTCGTTATTATCTGACCTAATGGTTCTGCTTCAGAAAATAGTGATGACAGACAGTCTTCCCTGCACTTCCCTGTGTTCCAGTGCCAGAACTGGGGGCCACATAGCTGATCTCTATGAAAACTACTTTTACTTTCTTTTCTAATTTTTCATTGAGTGTGCTTAGCTGAGTTTGCTCTCTGGTTTGTCTCACTCTGTAACCCAGTGGGTTCTGGCACCATGGCAAGGAACGGGATGTGTGGTGAGCTAGGAGACATCAAAAAATGATAAAAAACACCCTAAGATGCTTTGTGTTCTCAATGTTTTGCATTAGTTATCCTCATTTATAACCAAAACTCACCTAGATTTTTACTTAAAAACTTTTAACCCTTTTTCCTTACAATAAGCATACTCTCCTCAGGCACTCTCTTCACCTACACTAGGATGAGGTGTAGTCATAGCCCAGTCACCTTTTCAAACTCAGGAATCAACACAATACCTGAAAACTAACAACTGAGCTCCCTCAGAGGAGACAAGGAGAGCCTGAAAGCCTGCAAGCCTCCACCTAATGGGTCCTGCTGGGTGAAGGAACAAAGAGCTGCCACTGCTGTAACTACTGTCTCCTATGAGAGGGGAGGCTGGGGCTGGTGCCGTGTTTTCTCCTAAGCATATGGTCTGGCATGGAGTGGGAAGGTGTGACAGAAAACACTTCTAGTCCTGTGAAGGCAGTGTGTGAGCAAGCTACATTTGGGAATTGCTATCTGGTCATGCTTTCACATTTGGCCCCCATCCTGCTTAAGCCAGCTGAGGCAGTCCCCACATGGCAGCCAGCTGTGAGTTTGTACCACTGTGCCATCACGGTGCCCTGGTCGTGGGATCCTCCACACACACAAACAGCTCTGCCAACACACAGCAGGGACAGGCAGCATGGTGGGAATGAGCTGGTGGGAGTGAAAGTGTCAGGGAGAGAAAAAGAGCTCCCTGGGCCAGTGATGTCAACTGAAATATCAGCCAGGTTGTGATTTAAGAGATTATTTTGATGCTACAGAGAGATGAAACTATGGGCAGCTGCCATGAACAGGTCAGTCACATTTCTGTCCCTGCTGTGGGTTTCTGCCATGTCTTTTCCAGCAGCAGTGGGGCAGCCAGCCTGGGGAGAGCTGACTGGGACAAGAACCAGCAGGAAGCTAACCCAGCCAGAAAACTAGGATAGGCTTTCAACTGGGATAGGACTCAGTTACCTGATGTAGCTCGTATGCCACTATATCAGCTTATTGCAGAAAGCAATAATTCAGCAGAAGAGGTGGAATGCCAATTTTATCTCCATCAGTAGATCTTTAGGTGCCTTTTGAAGTAATATCCTTAAGGTGAAGGGTCCTGATAAGGCTGAGCCAGTCTAAGAGCTGGAAGCTGCAGAAATCAGAGAAGTCATTGCCTGCCATGCGTTCCTTCTCCTTCTGTTCTGCTGACCTGCTTCCCAAGCTTTCTTCAAGCCTACTAACCTGGTAGAAAATGAACCATGAGGGGAAAGATTTTTTGAAATCCTAACTTTACATGAGATGACTGAGGTCACTATTGCTGAAAGTTGTCTTGTGATTTATTTCTTCTCCACCCCTTTCACCCCATATGGCTGCAGATTTGCACTGGTTCCTTTGCACGCACTTTGATGCTGATAAGGTGTTTTTCTGAACAGGATCGTTTCCCAAGCATTAAATAATCATGCCTGCCACTTTTTCTTTTTTGTCTGTTTGGTTTTTTTTGGTTTTGTTGAAATCAGTTTTGTTTTCAGTGTGCTCACTGAATTGTCTTGGCTTATTGGCCCCTGCCCAATGCACAGTAGAGCCAAAGTAGAAGCTGTGGGTGCTCATAACAGGGGAGGCAGATGAGGTGTGGAGTAAGAGGGTAGGATGTGCTTCTATTCTTTCAATACTACCAGCTAGTAAAAGCTCTTACCAGTTGTTCCAGCTTAAAGGTTTGCTTTTAGTCCTCCATTAGATTATATGCAGCACAATACATATCCTTAAAGAAAAAAAACTGTCAAATACTTTAAATGTTTACTATATATACCACTTCATTATTCTAGTTTTAATAATTGTTAGATAACTAGTTCACAAGTTTCCTTTTAAAAAGGAAAAAAATAGGTATGTATAAATTTCTGCTTTTGCATTTCTGTCATTTGTATTGTTTCATGCTCTAGTATGGAGAAATTGTGATTTGGCTTTATTTTAATTTTCAAATGATCTCATTAAAGATTTCTCACTGTACTGAAAGATGCAAAGATGATGTATACTAAATCCTCCTACATGTTATTGACAAAAATATTTTAAAGAATTTAACTAAAATGTCTTAAAGGCCTAACAATGTTTATGAACTGGAAATAATTGAGAAATAGGTAAGAGAAGGAGCAATTAAAGTAATGGAAAATTATACCAAAAAGAAGTTTTCTTATGGGATTTAGAACAGTGGGCTGCTAAGCAGGGGTATGTAGGAAAGCTGACAGAGATGGCAAAATCTCTCTTTAAGAAGACTCCTTCACGAATAACAGTAAGAAAATCAGAAAAAAGCAAAACAAAACAAAAAACAACAACAACAACAACAACAAAACAGAGAATAAGAAAGTATTCGACAGAGGAAATGGTGAAATATGATGGACAATCAAGGTCTGTGTGGTTCCTTGCAGTAAATGTGTCAGTTTGTTACACAAGGTCAGCTTCAATCTGGATCCTGAAATTGATGCCAGTTTAAATATATTTTAATTCCATTGTATCCATGAAAAAATAGCAAAGTAGTTGTGGATAAAGATCAACAGTGCAGAAAGCTCTGAGAAAGGCAGGTTCAGCCCATCTCAGAACTGCACTGACAATCCTTTTTCCCTGTGTTTTTGCGGTGTTTTAGTAAGGAATTCAGAACCCTAATAGTAGGTTTGGATGATCAGCACTGACAGCAAAACTGAGTGAAGGCATTGCTAAAGGAGCTGAAAATGAAAACTATAATTAAATGCACAAGAGGAAAAGGTTATAACTTAGAAAGAAGAAGTCTTCTCCATCTTCCATATTATTACTATTTTGGGTAATGAAATGTTATTTCCTCCTAGCTAGGCTTTAAAGAACTGGTTTGCTTTTTGCATAGATATTAGGGAGAACTAGAACAAAATGACAAGAGTCTGTGCTCATGAGGAAATACCATTTTTGATGAAACTTACCCAAGAAGGGACAAAGTGCAATATCTTGTCAGAGTAGATAATGTGCACTCCTGAGCAGTTACATTAACAGTCTCTCCAGAGGTGGTTAAGCAGGAAATGGGGATTTCCCATGTTCTGTAGGAATGACCTAGACTATACTGATGTCTTTTTTTCCCCCTACTATTAGCATATTTTCTCTTTACTTTTTAAAGCCACTATTTCAGCCTGATTTTTAATAGGAAAAAATTTTACACTTCGAGGTTTCATTGAGCTATACGCTGGCTTTAAAAGCTTTTGTATAACTGGTGTGTTGCTACAGCCTTTTAAGTAGCAGTAATATCACATTACATTGACTACAGAGAGCTTTCCAAATAGATATTTTAGTTTACAGAGTGTTCTATGTTACCTCCTAAATAAACATGAGGTCCTCTGTTACCAGAATGTTCAACTGTAGCACAGTTCTGAGATAAGAGTGAGCACAAGGAGGACTGTAATTACAGCAATTATGGAAAAGTAATTTACTAGTTGTGTAAACCAAACAGCTTTGAAAGAGAGTGGATCGACCATAAAAAGTAGTTCAATATTGAAAATAAATATTTTGGGATCTCTGAAATGATTCTAATGTGGATAAGCAAACTGTAAACATTTTGCCTAAAGTGATATATTTTCATTTTTAAGGCCCTTATAAATATAACTTCGTGTTTTTATAGAAAGACTTAGAGATGTCAGATTATGCATAGATATGCAGATCTGTCATTTCCCATCTGGTATATACTCAGAGCTTACTAAAGAAACAAATAAATACAGCAGAATTGACATGTCTTTGAGGAAAAAGAATCAAATCCAACTTTTTACATTTTGAAACAGGTAAAATGATCATTCCTTTAAAAGGAAATTGATAGGTTAATACCCAAGGGTGCAGTAATGAGTTATCTAGAGTTATCTAGAGAGAAATTTGATCAAAAATGTCTCCCAAAATGTAGATGGTTCAGAAGCCAAATTGACATGTAAACAGTTATGTTCTAGCCCAAGAATATTCACACTTCATTTTTCAATGCTTGGTCAAGAGAACAGTAGGGCTTTGTCAGCTGTTTCTGAAGACTCCACAAAATGGGGTTAAGGAAAGCAAGACTATGTATCCCATATGTAATTTCTAAATAGTTTTCCCCCTTCACCAAATGTCTTAGACAAATTTTAAAGAGTGTATAAATAGAAGGATGAAAAACAATCTGCTACCTGAAGTTTTTATCAAATCAGGCCCATTTTTGCAGTGGGAAAAGCTAGGGCCATGCTGTGGGTACCTGTGCTCTGCAGCACACCTCTGTACTCTGCTTCCTGCCAAGGAGTCAGAATACATCTTTGTGCCCACATCCTTCCTATGAAAGTCAGAAATTAAGGAAAAAACCTTTACATCTCCATTTCATGCCAGATGGAGATGGTGCATAGATTGGATGCATCCCCAGGGCCTGAGGACTCTCCAGTTTAAGCAATATACTTGGCAGTGAAAATGGTAGCATTTAGATCTCACTTGCCTGTCAAGCCAGAGCAGCTCAAAGCTTAATGTAATTGATAGGATAATAACAGTAATATTTCTTTGATCTGATTCCTGAGAATGGATGTTCTGACTATCAGTTATTACCTGCACTTTGCGATTTTACATTCACATTTGTCTCTGAATAGTGGCATCCATTACAAGCACTGGCCGTATTCCACAGTCAAATTAAACCACATGGCAATTGTATGTTCCATTACTTTGTAGTAAGTCACAGCATTTAATTGCATTTTCATAATACTAAGTCATTACAAGCAAGTCAGAAGGAAATAACAAGGCCTGAATAAGTATTTGTAGTCATTCAAGCTTTGAGGACTGTTACATGAGAAACTGTCACTTACGCTTTGCAGGGAGAAAGTTAAGACTTCTGTCTATGAGTTAAATTCTTGAAAACTAAAGGGCTGGGCCAAAACCATTGTAGAAAATAAACTGCTTCTGTAACAACCCTGCTGCTGTAAATGCTTCTTTTTACACGAAGCATTTGACTTAAATGGATTGCAGTTACTCTTGACAGTATGAAAGAAGGTATCCTAAAACATTTTAAAAAGCTCTTGTATTCCACCTTTAAAGCTTTGGTGTATTAACTTGGCAGAAAATGGCTTATAAGAAAACCTTACTTATATGAATGACAAAGCTGAAGAGGTCTGTATGCTGGGGAAAGAATACATCACTTTGTCAGTGGGAAAGAACACGGGTACCAGTGGGGGCTCATAAAATGAAGACAGAGGAGGCAAAAGGATAAAATACCATAACCCTTGGTCTTTTATTTTGTAACGTGTCCAGAATTTTTCACTCCTCTTCATAACACATGCTTTTTAATATAGTGGAGCTGTGAAAAAAGGAAAAGAAGTAAAAAGGTTACCTATTTGTACCTTGCTAACAATTCTCATTCGTTACATCTGATTTCTTAATTGCTTCTTTCTGTAGCAATAGGTGTGGAAGAACCAAGCAAGGCTCTGCAGAAATCTAGCAGATATTTGTATGCAGTTCTGACAGATCCTACTTAATGGGACCTACATTATAAAGTTGCTGGCTTTAAGTATTTAACTTTAACTGGAATTAAATTCTATACCATAGAATGTAAAAATGCAATTATAAAATGTATAGGATGACTCAAAGTATTTATGACTATATCAGAATGGAAATTCTTGTGTTGTCTTTAATATATATATCTTATTTAGATTGTTTGCTTTGAACTAACTTAATTCAAATTAAAAAAATACTCTACTACAAAAATAGTTTTCTAATTAAACCTAAATAAAAATATACACCAGGAAGATAAGCCCAGCTCTATAGTAGAAATAATCTTAAGCTTTTATAAAAACACATTGGCATAACCAAATCTCCTTTCATATCCCAAAATTTTTATTATTATGTTCAGAATACCCACCCTAAATACTATTTACTTAGGGAGTAAGTAAATGTTTGAATTTTTTCCAGATATCTGGGGCTCAATATGCCAAAAGTATTCATAATAAAATAGAACTTGAATTTCTCTTGAGGAACCTGAAAAGCAATCCCATTATTGGCAGCCTCTTCTGATGTTTGATGAGGTTTTTTTTCATAGGTCTCTGTGATGGAAGCAAGTGCAAAGGATTGCTATGTGTTGCTTTTGTAGACAACGTTTTTGCATAAAATTCTGATATATTTTAAGTCAACTGAAAAATAAAATACAAATTCTTGCAGCAGACAATTATAAAATATTTTCATTTTCTATTTCTCCTTTAAGCAGGACATTTATTCTGTAAAATCTTATTAAAAAAACCACTAAAATAGAGATAATTTTCGTGTTTAATTTGATGTAGAAAGCACAAAGAGTTATATGCCTTTGTATCATTTTACATTCAACTTTTTCCAAAACATTCATTTTCTTAACAACACGGAAGTATATGTACCAAAAATTGCAGGAAGCTGTTGCAAGGTTTGTTCGAGGGTGACTAAACAAACATTCATTTCTAGAATAAATTATAAGGAATAAATTGAGTCAGATTATTAGGAGGCATATATGAAGGTGAAAAAATTCTGATGAGGTTTAGAAAGGTATAATGTTGATGATTTGGAAAAATGCTAGCAGGCAGGATAAGGACAGACTGTGAATGTTGGTGTAAAGTGAAAGAAACACAGTCTGATTTGGATAATAGGATAAAAACGCAAAATCAAAACACTTTAGCTTTGTGTTGTGTAGCTTGTCACCATGATGAACAAATCTTAATTTGAAAGAGTAGCTTTTAATTATGACAGTCACAGTTCATCTGGAATAAAGGAACTCTCTGCTTTGTCTGGAATGAACTCTGATTATTTCCACCTTTTGTAGGTTGGACAAGTTACTTCTGCTCCTTCTCCCAGACAGAGCTCTTTGAGAGCCAAAAGTCTGCTACTTGCTTTTCACATAGCAAAGACTACCAAATGACAACCTCCCAGCAGCCTGGGAGGCAGGTCAGAGCTCTGCATGGCTCTGAGGCTGAGGAGGGGACAGCGATGAAAGCCCAGGCTTCCTCCCATCCCAGTGTTAGCAACTAAGTCACAAACCTGCAAATGGAAAGGATTTCCAGTCCAGCAAATAGACCATACAGGGCAGGACACATCAAAGACTCAAAATGTGGATAAGATTAAGGCTTTTATAGAATCTGTGGGTGATCTAAGTAGAAAAGTCTGTCTATGTACTAAAAACAGAAGCAGATTAAGTAGCATGAGGGGGATGATACCCAGGTGACGCAGTAGAGGCAAATTAGAGGCAGAATAGTATTTCTAAACTATTTATACAGTAAATGCATTGGGGGACAGATTGTGCTTTCTAATGCATTTATGAATTATCTTCCCTGTCATTGAATTATCTGCTTGTGGAATAAATTTTTTACCAAAAAAAAATTGATAATAAGAACATCAGCATTTACAAGATGATTAAAGCACTCCAGGGGCATATAAAACAATCAGCCAAAAGCCTTTCTTACTATAGAGTCAAGGTAGAAAATTTGAATATAGGAAACTCATGGTGGTTGAAAAGAGATTTCTTATACATTTCAGACTTGGTCAAGTTCATAAGAGTCACAAGCAGTTTCCTCAAGGGCTTATTCTCTCTAATGGAATTTTACTGAAGATTGATTACACTACCTTAATAATTAGAAGGTCTTAATAAGTGGTTTACCTTTGATAAATAGAATTGTTAGAATCTACCGTACTCTTGTAGTAAGCTAATAAGGTTGAAGTGTCAAGTTTTAAAATGCATTTTAATCTTGGTGTTAGATGGTAATTAAAGGTAATTAATAATCCAGAAATAATCACCTGCAAAAACTCCAATCCCTTTTCCTTGTTTAAGAAATTCTTTACAGAGGGTGGATGAGTAAAAGACAGTTTCCCTCGCTTTTAATCATCCTCTTAGGGGGAAAAATGAGCAATAAGACCATGACCAAGGTCTCAACACAGGAAGGTCTCTGGAGGAGCAGGGTGTGCAGGGAGACCCAGAGGCAGCAGGGCCATGGGCTGAACCCGCACACTCCCATATTTCAGAGCTGTGGTGCCATGAAACACTTCCACTTCTGCAAAGTAGCTGAGCTGCTGCCTCCTGGGCAGGATGAAACACCGTAGCTGATGTGCAGACTGTGCCACAGACTCTCAGCTTCTTCTTAAGGTGATACATCTGCCTTTCTAATTTTGAATAAGTAGAAGGAAATGTTTATCATCTTGTAGCAGTGTGAAATAACAGTAGTCCCCTTCCTCACAGCCGCACCAGGTCTCTTGGGCAGTTCATAAAGCAAGTAGTCACATTTGCAGTAATACAATATGTCTTAAATACTCAGTGGAAAAGAAGCCATTGCAGGGCAATTAAATATGCTAATTCCCCTTGATGTCCCAAAGGGATTTATTATGACTCTTAAGTGGGCAAATTTCATTTGCGTTATTTAAAAGCAGATGCAGTATAATCGATGCTAAATTTCCTGATTAACCATAAAAACCCTGTTTGAGTAAGTGATCCTTGGCATTTTAATAGGTTTTGATATAACTACAGTGGGTAAGCAGGGTTTATTAATACCATAGGAGTGGAAGCATAGTGTGATATGGGTAGAAATGGTTCCTGTTTTGTAAAAATGTTAATATCCTGTGTAGATGACCTTGGACCTCCTTTCACATATATTTTAGCTCAAGGCAGCAAGTGAAATTTAAAGTCTAACTGCAAATAACAATGTGGCAGAAAAAGTAATTTTGATTTGTGAGGAACCAGAGTAGAATTTTATGTCATTATGAACATGGATATATAATTACACATCTTAAAAGCTAAACTGTGCAACAAAGATAAGGTAGCAAACATAAAAATAAGTAGACAGCATTATAGTTTCACTAAATATGTGCAGTAAATACGTGCATAGTGTAACCCAGGCAAAGAGTTCCCTAAATCTTTGGGATTTGTGGGCAAGCAAGGCAACTCACTTTGCAGGTGGAGGGTCACATAACAGCAGTTTCAATAACAACATTTTATTTTAAAAGCTTGCTAAATTTTTTTTCTTTAATGTTGCTGTGATATACTCTGGGTGGCATGACTGAAATACAACAGTGCATTTGCTGTAAAAGTTGTTTTGCCACTTGTTTGGGATGACCTACACAACTCACAAATGATGTAGTGGCAATAAAACCTTTATGGCTCTCTGCACAATTACTGATTCCAGCCATATGTTGATACTGGCACTTGTGTGCACTGTAAAACATGGGCCTTGCATAACCTTAATAAGACAAATGTCATTGGAACTTAAGAATGGTGACAAACTTTACCAACATAAGATCTGCAAATTTCAGTTTCACAACATAAAGTCAGCGGGAAGAGTAGCTGAGTACAGATAGCTAAGATCAGTCTGATCCTTGCATGGAGTGAAATGTTTAGGTAGACTGTCTTAAGAAGCATTTTATCTGCTCTTGCTTCTCCTACAAACCCCTATGGCATTGCAGATAGATTACATATTTCAAAATACAGTATTTCAAATGCTAGCAGTACTGTTTCCATTCTCACAGCAAAACTGATCCCAGGAAGGTGAGGCATTAGAAATGCTGACCTAAAGCTTGGCTTATGGAAATACTGAGGAGCAAGGATCTTTGATTCTCCATCCTTGCCATGGAAGTGACTGCAGGAAGAAAACTTGCCTTCCCTAGAAAGTGCATCTGTGGTGGAGCAAAAAACACGGTGCAGCCCCATCTTGTCCATCATAGCACTCTACAGCCTCATTTACCACTTGACACATTTGAAAATTGGATGGAATTAATTTCTTTTTAACAATCAAGCTATGTCAGTTCATTAAAACTGAAATGTTTTCAGGGAATTTTTCTTTAAACTGTGCCAGTATGTGTTCTGTTACGAGCACTTACATCAGCTATGAGGGACTTAAGTCCACATTTGTAGAGGCGCTTAATAACATGGTGGTTTTGTTCTTTTTCTTTCTTGGTGAAAAGTGACATGAAGTTTCAGGATGAACCCAGTATGGGGTGACAAAATTTTTGAAATTATTACGTTTTGCACATGATGAGGAATTGATTTTCTATGGATTTCTAGTTATCTCTCCTCAGATTGTCCCAGGTGGAAATTAGTAAGGGTAGAGTTTTCACAATGAGGGATTTCCTTGCCAGTAGCATAATGATTGTGATGATGAATATCCTTATAAGTGGATGTATCTTTAATTAAATGCAAATATGTGAAGAAAATAACGATTTCTGGAGCACTTAAAATGGCTTGTTTTAATATCACTGTGTTTTTATCATAAAGCATCTTAGCTGGTGCTGTCACTTGTTACTCAGTTCATACTTAATGAGACAGGCAGAGCAATGTAGCAGCAGCAATATGTTTCATCAAGGTTATCAAGAAAAGTTAAGGAAAAGAAACCTGACTAAATTAATTGTGCATCTGTTAACACATGGCAGCTCCAAAGACTATGCTTTTTATCTTGTACAAATATTGGTAGAAGTGCATTTATCATTACCAAAGGGAAAACAGACACAGCTAATTTGGAAACCTGGAGAGCAACAGTGACCTAGACTACAGCTTGGGTCTTGTTTTGGTCTTTCAGCATTTTTGATTTAAGTATGTGGTTACATTAGAGATCCTTGCTGTCCTACTGGCTCAGTCTTAGTTATTTAGACCATCAGATTTCAAGACCAGCACGTATTCTAAGTAGAATGTGTCCAGATATGCCATGAACTCATTTATTTCTTCTGCTAGCATGCATATGTACTAGTAGTCAGAATCATGTTTTTCAAGAAAATTAAAACAGTAAGGAACTGATGAAATCAGCATTCTAGCTTTATGATTTTGTACACCTGTATTGCATCTTTGGTCTGTGGCATATCATGTTAAGTGGGATGTCACACAAATAGGTTTAGAGGAAAATAATGCCTTATCAGAAGTAAAGAATTGCTGTATTTCCTAATTGCAGTTGAATCAGAAATAGTAAAATTATTTAATGCATTCCCTAATCTTAGGCACAGAGCTTTTCTTTGCTGAAAAATTATGCAAATACTTTTCATAAAATGGATGCTGGCATGCCTCCTCTTCCTCATTTACTACTTATTATCGTTCCTTTTAAGGTTAGGTACTGTGGTGAGTTAACCTCAGCCAGCAGTCAGACCCCCACTCAGATTTTTTCGCAGTTCCCCTCCTTATCAGGACTGAAGAGATGTGATGCAAAAGTTCATAGGTCAAGATAAAGATGGGGAAATTGCTTTTCAATTACCATCATGGGCAAAACTCAAATGTGAAAAATTACCTTAATTTAATGACAATTAAAATAGATTCGGATAAAAATAATCAAATAGAAAGATTGAAATAACACTTTTCTTCCCCTCTTTACCACATTCAGCTTCACTCCAGACTCCAAACTCCTCAATTCCCTCCAGGGCAGCACAGCAGGAGTGGGGAGGGGCCATGATCCATGCAAAAGTTTTGATCTCTGCCCATACCTCTATCTCAAGGTGCAGTCCTTCAAGAAAAAGCCTTCTCCCGTGTGGGTCCCCCATGGGCTGCAGAAGACTTTGCTCCAATGCCTGGAGCACATTCCTGCCATTCCTATTCACCTTTTCTGGCCTTGGCCTCTGCAGAGCTGTTTTTCCCTTTGCCTGTCTGGCATTTTAAGCCCTCCTTAAATCTGCTTTGCCCGAGGTTCCACCATCATGGCTGAGGGGTTCAGGTGTGCCCTGCACTGGGCTGGTTGAGGACAGCTGTGTCTGGTGTGGGGCAGCTCCTGGACACTTCCCACAGAAGCCACCCCTGTCACCACCACCAGCACAACCTCAACACCTACAGCCAGTGTAGGGATAAAGCTGACAACTCTATTTTAGCATGTAGTTTTCCTAAATGTTCTGTATAATCAATGGAGACAGGTGGGCATCTCTGAAGAGTAATTCAAGTCTTGGGGAATCTCACACCGGAGGTTGCATGTCACTCCTCTTTTTCTATAATGCTGCAATCATTTATTTTAAATTGAACAAAGTAGATCACCAGAGCAGAGTACATAACACCTTCTGAGATCTATTTATCCCTTGTACATATCAAATGAAACCAAAATACAAAGAATTATAAACAGTGAACTATTTGACACAAATATACCATCAAGCTACCTTAATCAAACACAATTATATCTTCTTATTTGCTTTAAATTTGCCTAAAGGTGCAATAAAATAAGAACATGTATGCAATGGAGGGCATTTGTAATACTAGCAGGGATGGTAAGTGGGCTGTAAAAAAAGCATATAATAATTTCCAAAGCACTGAACCAGATTAGCATGGATTAACACATTTGTTTGAAAACCCATGGCAGGAACCATTAAAAGTGCTTCGTACATTGCTTATTTTTTCAGTTGTACAAAGTAAGCATTGCACAAAAATAAAAACACTTTTTTGCATGTTTCAGTTTCCCACAAAAGGAAACTGTTAAACAAGATGAGGAGGTCATTGTGTGCAATACTGAAAATATAATAGTGACATGTCCATAGATAACAGTCCAGGTGCTTTTTAATGAGCACACTATGGAATGCTCTTGTGGTTGAAGAGAAAAGAGTTTGTATTTGCATTTTTTCTTCTTATTTGAAAAAGAAGCAACTAAATATAAAAAGCATAAAGGGTATTTAGAAAGTTGCAAAATGAGAAGTATCAAGCCACTTGTCTTCATAATGTATGTTATTCATACCATCTGAATTTTCCCACCATTTTTCATCACAAACTTTTTTCCAAAGGAGAGTCTCACGCTGTTCAGAGTGTGGGAGCCAATATGAATAGTGACAGCCTGTAGGAGCCCTGCTTCATTTGCTTTAGCAGTTGAAAAAGGTTCAATATAAATCTCAGTAAGTAATTTAAAGGAAAGAAACTCTTTGAGTAGGTGTGCTAAGTATGTTAATGTTGCAACAATTGCACTAATTCACAGATTTTGGTGCATCAGAGCTGTTCTAATAGGATTTAACCAGCCAAGTTCAAATGCAGCAGCTATGTGTTCATGTAATAGCAGTAATTTGCATTCAGTTAAGTTGTGCTTAGGCTAATAGTCCCAACAAAAGTCATGGCCTGATGCTGAATGAATATTAATATCTAACATCCAGACTCAAACTGACCTCAGGGTTCCAGATAAAAAGGCACCAAATGGCAGAAAACAGAAACAGCAAATAAAAAATTAGGGCTGTGTTCTAGGTTGATCCCCTTTTAAGTGTTTCTTTCTATCCCAGTAACTTTATCTGCTATTTCCCTGTGCAAGGTGCCAGAACAATGAATCAAGTTTCTGATTTTAAAAAGTTTCAGCACCCATGGTTTTGTGGTGAATACAGATTTTGATCTCAGTTTCACCAAGGTCTTTTTTCCCATTCAGCTTTGGAAGCTCACTGAAAATTTTAATGTATCTGCAGGTGGCAATTTCCCCATCATCCTGTCCAGAAATTCTGTAAACCTACATTTTTTACAGGTTTCTGTGTCCTCAGATCCCAGGTACTTATTTTGATATCTCCAGAGTTTCACAAAAGAAATAAAGAGCATACGCAAATTCATCTCACTTTACTATGACTTAAGATATTGTATGTTATCAAAAAGCACCAGGAGCAATTCATAGAAGAAAACTGATGACCATTAAGTAAAAAAACCCCATCACTTCTGTAGCAGGAATTCTCAGAGCCAGTCATCACTCAAGACTGAAATATTTTCCAGAAAATATTACGATATTTACAAAGACAATGTATTTATATCACTACAGGCTTCTCCTATCCTCACAGACTGTCCTGTTGGCTCTCCAAGGTCAGAGACAGGATGCAAGCTTACAGTTTGATCTGAACATCCTTCTGTTCATCACATTTGAAAGAAATGTATCATGTCAGAACACATGCTTGGCAGTCAGGTGGTCCTAAATTATAACTCTTCGTTTACTGCTGAGTCCATATGTTGCCCACGAAAGACTTTGTCTGTGTTCCTCCAGCTGTGAAATACATAATGTCATATTGGAGATGAAATGATTGGTCACAGACTTCTGGGTTCTTGAGTGATGGGGTACAAAGCTTGTAAAGATCGACTTATAATTTTGTAAAGATATTAAACCACTTCCTGAGGTAGTATCTTGAGCAATATCCATCGTGCACATTAGATGAAACAGGCTACTTTGGGAAAAATAGCGTGTGTGGCATTAAAAAGTGGTCATACCACATGTGCACAGGGGGAAGCAGTAGATTTAAAGTTTTATGTGTGAATTTAATTACAAAATTTCCTGCTTTTCAAAAGCTTCAATACTTTATAACATATTCCTACAAAAGCAGAAAATTAACACAGAACCATTCCTTTAGAGTGGTGCAGAGAGATTTCAGAATCAACACAAGTAAAGCCAGGGAAAACAAGCACTTCTTTCAAGTGTGGTAGCCTAGGTCATTACATCACACTTAGGCTGATGGTTTACTTACATTTACCCTTTTCAGTCCTTTGTGTGACAGCTACAAATATATCTTACATCCTGCAGATGCTTGATGCTACCTCCTGAATAAGGAAGGAAATGTACAATTAAATTATGCTATAAGCAAAACTTAGGCCAGGCTGTTTTCTCTGACAGCACAGACCTGGGCAGTAAACAAATATCTTTCTAGAAAGGTCACAAAGCTGTCCTTTATATTTAAAACTAAGCAAATGTTTTGTTAGATCAGCCTGCTCTTTTCTTTAAACAGAGCCTCTCCAACTCACTTGTCTTCATTGCTTTGGAAAGCTGTAAGCCCTGCTTTCCAGTGCTGCTCATGTTGCAGACCCCCTTTGTAACACCACTAGTGCTCCATTTGTTATCCTATCCAGAATGGTCACTTTCTCTCTTTTATTTTCCCTCTCTGCAGTTTGCTTACAGATGTTCTACAACAGTCTCCATGTGCACCTTTTGTATCTGTAAAAAGTGTAAAATGAATTTCAAATACAATTCTGGAATGGCCCATTGGATTTTGGAACCACCCTCCTACAATCTGTGGCAAACATTTCCTGTCATAGTCACAGAAATTAAGAGCACTATCCAAGCTAAGTCCTTGGACTGTCTCAGTGTGGAAAAACTGAAGAAAGAAAAACTTTTTGGTGGAAAATTCCTCCTATCCTCTCTCTGTCTGTAAAACACTTATGGGTTTCCAAGTGATCCACTTGGAATAGTTTTCTAATATTTAGTTGCTTAAATGCAAACATTGGGTGATAGACCTGTATCTTAATCAAGGTGGGTCCAAAGAATATTTTCTTCAGTTGCAAACATCTGCATAATGACATCACAGATTAACATGGGTTAACATACATTAATCCCCTTCCAACTGGAAACAAAGGGTTTTTTTGTTGGGGGAGGGAGCCCTGACGCTTCTAGGTTTTCTGAAGCCAAATCATGTTCTAAACTTAGGAAAGGGGCGGTATGCCAAGCACTACTTTCCTCAAACCAACTTGTAGCTGTGGCCATGCACATTATTTTGAAGTGCCAGTAGTCATAAATGTTTTTGTATTGCTGCGAAAAGCAGGAGCACTGGCAACAACAGAAGTGTATTTTGACAAACAGTTGAAATCAAAATCAAAGCTCTGGTAACATCTGGTGCTTCACTACTGTAAACTGGTACTTGCTCAGGGCCTCCTACCAACATGGAGAGCCTTGCGTAAAAGCATAGGCCAAAATTTTGATAAATGCTGCAGTGTTTATAGAATTCCTAGTAACATGAGACCAACTCATAACACTAGAAACTGTAGTACTTATTTTTCCAGTAAGAATAAACTAACTCTAGCTCCAAGAATTGGACTGAAGGGACCAGAGCTCTTAGGTTACTATAATTGCAACACAGTGCAGCTTTGGCAACACTTCTCTTTCCCTCCCTGATCCCCTTTCCTCAGTTCTAATATACTCCTTTCATCTGTAAATTAATCCTTTTCAAAGACATATTTTTAGTACTTCATGAATTCTTCACAGTAGGGCTTTTATTTAATGTAGAAATGGCCATTTTAATTTTTTAAAAGTGGATTCAGAGATCCAGTATTGCAAGTTGTAAATGTTCTGTCAAACTGAACCTGGATGTATGATTTCCTTTACTGTTCTCAAGATGAAGGAGTTTTAACTGTATTTGTTTTACTGTTAGAGTCCTAAAATTTGTAGATCCATTTGTGAAAAAGAGATATGCCTATCAAAAATTTTTATTCCATTTAGAATGGTGATTTTCGTTTATTGGATCCCTAGTTTAATATTAATTTATGTTGTGATTTGATCCCAGCCAACAGCTAAGCATCCATGTAGCAGCTCATTCCCTTTCCCAGAGTGAGACAGGAGAGAGAATCAGAAGAGGAAAAGGGAGAAAATTTTGGGGTTGAGTTAAAGACAGTAAAGGAAAGAGGAAAAAAATCCACCAGCATTGTTGCAGTGACAATCAGTCACCACTTCCCACAGGCAGCCTGGTGCCAGCCAGTCTCCAAGCAGTGGCCACCATGGCCAACAAGCACACTCAGTTTTATTGCTGAGCACAGCGTAACATGGAACGGGATATCCTGTTGGCCAGTTCAGAACAGCTGCCCTGGCTGTGTTGCCTCCTGACCTCTTGCCCACCCCCAGCCTCCTGAGCAATGGAGAAAAGCCTCACACTGTGCAGGCACTGCTCAGCCATAGCCAGAACTCTGGTTTGTGGTCAGCAGTGTTTTAGTTCCAAATCTGGAATGCAGCATCATAGAAGCTGCTGCCAAGAAACTTAACTCCATCCCAGCCAGACCCAGTACAGTCAGCTATTTAAATAAATTAGAAATATATTTATTACTATTTCTGCACTTTCACTCCTACATTGCTCTTGTTTTTCCTTTAAAAGTCTCTCTTTTTCTAGGACTAATTGGTAGCAGACTATTTTACTAATTTTCTTAAACAGTCAGAACTATGTATCTGCAGTCCCATCTGCAGCCTCAGCAGTGGACAGGAAATCTGTATTCAGCCATATAAATATTATATTGCATATGCATTGATTGTATACCATTTCATGTCCATGCACTATTTACAAATGTAAAACATATATCTTTAAGAAATTTGGAAAATCATACTATAATTTAAAGAAATAAGAGAACAAGACAACTGGAGGTGGCTTTTTTTTCTAGCGCAGGCATTCTTCAAATTTTTTTACAGCTTTGCATTAATTGAAAGAAAAATAAAGATATACTGGAGCCCTCATGTAAAGCTGCAAATTTTTTATATCTTTGATGCTGTTCTGGTATGGCTAGTAGAAATGAAAAGAGAACCCAGAAGCAGAACAGCAAAAGAGTAAATGCTCAGACAAGGTACAGCACCAGGAAAGCACAAAGCACTTGAGGGTTTTTTAAGTAACTTAGTAATCTGAACCAGGGGTAGTACAAGATTTTGCAGATGCATTACTAAAGACAAAGTTCTATCACGAAGATTGTTTCTATTACTAGTTATGATCACTTGCCTCTTTTTCATTTTTTCTTCTAAATTGTGGCAATATTCTTAGCAATAAGAAAGAATTCAAGAGGAAAAATAGCACTGAATTGTACAAAACTGGAAGCAGTTCATATACAATAAGCTACCCTAACCATTTGCCAGATGAAGCATTTGAATAGATTTTACTTCATTTGAGAAGGCCTTAGGGAGCTGAGAAAACAAGTTACGGCACTCATTCTTTGGGAACTCAGGAAATCTAGCTTAATTTTCTTGTTTCAGGGTTAATGAAGTCATGTAAATTCATCCTTCATAATGCTTTCAACAGTGCCATGGCAGTTGCCACTTTTCCTTCTCCTTGCAATTAAAGCAAATTTCCATCACGTCCATTTGCAGTGAATCATGGCATCACAGAACCATAGACATGTAGAATGTCCTGAGCTGGAAGGGACCCACAAGGATTGTCAGAGTCCAACTCCTGACCCAGCACAGCTCAATCCTGAGAATCCCACCATGTGCCTGAAAGCATAGTCTAAACTCTTTTTGAACAGGATTGTTGTTGTGTCCACTTTCCCAGGGATCCTGTTCCAATGCCCAACCACCCTTGGATGAAAAACTTTTTCCTGATATCCAGCCTTAACCTCCCACTAACTCAGCTTCAGGTCATTCCCTCAGATCCCGTCACTGGTCACCACAGAGGAGAGATCAGTGCCTGCCCCTCTGCTCCCCTTGAGAGGAAGATTTAGAGAGCTGCAATTGGTCTCTCCTCAGTATTCCAGATCTGTGGATGGGAATGGGGTATTGCCACTCAGCCCAAGAAGTGCATTTGCTTGGCTGCAGCGGTGAGGGTTAGCTGTGTTGGCTGTGACATAGTTACACAGTTCTCTCAGGTTTTACTTACTTCAGATTGGCAGGTTGTCTTTCCACACTCTGAATTATCTACCCATTTTGCATGAGTCTTAACATTTTGGATGTTATGCAGAGTGAACAGAACAAATGCCCTGCACATGTCAAAGGGAATTAGAAAAGTGTTTCATGTTAAATATTTTGATATTGGACATGTCTGCATTTTTCTTCTTGGTGGAAAACTTTTTCAGAAGTGAAGAAAAAGAATTGAAGGAGAGGATATGGAAAATTTTCAATGCATGCAAAAGTACCTCTGAATGATAAGCAATAAGAAAATAACACCTTTTCATGCATAACTCCACAAATACTGTCTGGACTAATGGTGTCTAAAATTGCATTGAATACATTGTAACTTTTAATTCATTTTTAAATCACTGTTACTATGAAAACTTCTTGGACCATGGCAATTATCCTAAAATGGACACTTTTTCCTTAGCATTTTCCCAGAGAGATTTTGCCATCAAACAGCATGGTGACACTATAAATTCTCACACGTTCTCCCTGTTTTCAATGACATTTTAAGCTTTACATAACATAAGAGTTTGAATCACAAGGCAAATATAAAGAGGTAAAGAGGTATTTAGAGCAGTCCCAGCCATGTTAAAATATATAAAGAAATGGCCAGATATTCAACAATACTCTGAAAGCAATTTTTAATAGTCTTTTTAGGATTTGCTGGACATGTGAAATTAAATGATAGGAATTCTAGAGGTGATGAGTTCGTGTGGATGAAAGGGCTGGGCAAATTTTGGTCCTTGCTTAGCTATCAAGGCATGCATCCAGTACCTGTATCAGCCGCCTGATTTTCAGGAAAGACCAATATTCATGGCCTCTGTCAGGTCCATCTGACAGATTTCAGACAGCTTGCCACTTTTGTGCATCACAGCTGTGGCAGTGGGTCAGAGGGGTCCTTCTCTTGTTAGCATCTGTAAGTGCCATATGTTTTCCATTCCAGCTTTTCCATTTCCCTGCCCTCCCCTGCATATCAAGCAGTCGTTTTCAACTCAGGCTAATAGGATTTTATCTGGGATATAGTGCTTAATCAATGTGTGGAATCTGTGTCTCGCACCAGACAGTAAAGGAGGTATCCACTTGTTCTTCATCCGAACTCCAGCCTGATGAAGAAGCAATTTATGGTGTATTTTATTCTTCTCAATACCAAGTATCAGTGCAATGTGATCATCATGTAGCAGAAGAACAGGAGGAACAAAAGGATATGGCTGTTGGAAAAAAGTTATTTCAGAATAGACATTTTTAAAGTGTGGCATGCTTTTACTATAAAAACACAATATAAAATTTCTCCTCATTAAATTAGCATGGATTAATCAGAATCTGCACTAATTTGTTCTTAAAAAAATAGAATAATAACAAAGAAATACATTCCTTTAATGCTAGAAGTTGCTTCTGTAAATGGAGATTCATCACATTGGTAGATGCACACTACTGCTAAACTGTCTTGAAAAGCAAAGAAGAGGATTCTGTGTACAAGCCTAATTATATCAAGAGCAGTGTCAGTGACACCAGAGTAATCTTGAACAGAACACTCACAAAAAAATGGAGGTTTTCTTCTGGGACCTTCGATAATATTAATAAGGGCTTCATCAAATCAAGAGATCTTATTAAAGAGATGTGCTGTATATATCTTAATGACAGACTATTTAAGAGCTTATCAGGATCCCAAATGAGAACAGTAATTGCCTTAATGGGGTGCTGATTCTTTCCAGACACAAGACACTAGCTGTTGGAAGTCATGTCTTTGTCTCTTAGTTTTTTTACTTTCTGTAATAAAATAAGAAATGCAATTCCTGTTACTATAAAAATAAAAATAATCAATCCTTTAAATTTAATCATTATAGTGCTCCATTAAAATATCTGACCTAAACAACTATTTACCTTTTTATTTAGTCTGAGTAGAGTTGAAGTAGAATTTATTGGATGGGATAAATTACTAAATTGGTAGGGACCAAGGCTATTGCTTCTGTTATGTTTAAATCTTCTTGATTCTCTTAGAAGGACTGTCTTCTGCACTCAAGAAAATTCCATTTTTATCCCAGGAGTATAATTTTTTCCAATCATGTATAATGTATCTAGTGAAATTTAGATTATTTGAGGAAATGTCAACTAAAAATGTGCTAGAGATATACTATATGGATATTTGCAGAAAAGGATCTGCAAAAAAGAGGAAGAAAATGCTTTTTGAAGTCCAGTTCACCAGCACAGTCTTTTCCTCTCATTTATCATTTGTTGAAGCTATTACAGTTTTCTCAGCATTCAATGAGCTTTAAAAGAAATTCTGTACCATGACTGTGCTTGGGACAAAGATGGAAAATATAACAATTAGTGTTTAACAGTAAACACACACTAACTCTGTTAAGGCCACGTGTATACAAAATATCTTCATGTCTAACCTTTAATTCTGAAAATGTACTAATTTTCCCATTCTTCTTCACCATTTCTGAAGGCCTGAAAATGAGGGGAAAGGACATTAGTAGATAAGAACTTCCACTGTTAAGCTGTGTTTTGCCCTAAATGATCTTCATCAGCTGCTGACAGATGAGAAGACCAAAAGAAATTTCCTTTACATAACCCTTCATAACAGTACACTCTCTGAGACGGAAAAAAACAAACAAACAAAAAAAAAGCTGGTCTCAAAATACTTGTGGTAAAGGCTTTGTAACTACTAATTCAAAACTGCATTAGGTGAAGCTGCAGCATCATTTTAACTGACCTCAAAAATGCCCTCATTTAGTTTAAGCCAAATATAAGAAGTCAAGAAATTCATGGGTTTTTTTCCCATGTCCATGAAGCTATTGACCTGTGACACAGTTTTTATTAGAACATCATTTACATTTCATCCTCAAAATTTCATGTAGTCATTACTTATTAAAATATGAAAGAAAAAATTATCAGAAGAGGGAAGAGCATGTTTCTACTCCAGGTATTGACAAGATGAGGTGAACTGAGATCCTTTTCTCCTAATCCCAGTGCTGACAGCTTCTGCAAGGAGTCACTGCATTTCTAAGCGCATGAAACAAAGCACAATTCCTTTTAAAAAAATCTTTGGCAGAGGAATGTTTAAAGCTGCAAAGAAAAGTTCCATTTGCTTAAGGTGGTATTAACTCTGCACTACTGTCCTTGTGGGGCATTCTTGGGCTCACTTCTCACTCTAAGTTGTCACTCAGTCCCAGGAAGTAAAAACTGAGATGATAAAACTGTGTGAGGTCCCCAGCTTCTTCAGCTTCCTCTTTTACACTGCTAGAGCTCCATTTCCCTCTTCCCTCATGATTTCTCTGAGGATGTTTTATGGATCATGTACTTTTTTATCAGCTTCTTACTTGATTTCACCAGCTTTACTGTTTTGTAGTGTGGTGTGATTTTTTTTTTCTTCTGGAGTGCATTTATTTTGAAGAAATGCAGAAAATTGGTGTGAACGATTTTCCTTCACTCTCTTCTCAGTTAAGGCATGTTTATATTGATAATGATGGAAAAAATGGCTGTTGTAAGAGTTGTGGGGTTGGTGGGTTGGTTTGTTCATGTATTTGTTTTTCTGATGCAATAGGCATCTGTGTATTGATGTTGTCACAGCTTTGCTCAAACCTTGTACAGTCAGTAGAGCAGGCAGGATTACAGAGGGGGTTCTTGCATTCAGATAACCTATCGAGCTAAGCACTTGTTACTTACCTGCAGGCTAACTATATGTCAGGAGTGCTGACTTGCTTAATCTAAAGACTATTCCTGAAATTTTGTGTCCCCTTGTTTGCTGTACTCACTGACTGACAGAATGGCTATTTGTACCTATTTAACTGGTACTCCTTTAAACCTCATTGCACCCTTTCATGATCATTACATATCATATCTATTTACAATCTCTTCTAAAACCTGAATTTTCCTATAAACATGGGATTAGACCACTCTCTTCCATGGCCAACAGACAGATGTTATATTCTGAAAGCTACTATTTTTTTTTTCTGTTTTGAACTTTTTATTAAATGGGCAGAAGTAGTTGGATGAATAGATAATTGTCAGTAAAATATCTCCAGCTTCTTTCACTCATCTGACAAGAGTACAAGAATCAATCGTTCTGACACAGAACAATGATTAATCAAGCCAAAAGAAGAGTCTACCACAAAGACAAGTCTACAAGACATCCCAAAAATCTAGCTGGAATATGTTACTAGTACTAGGACAGGTCTATGTTCAGTGCTTGATCAGGCAGAATTTTACAATTCCTAACCAGAATTACTATTTCTCTATCTTCCGCAGATTGGAGTTTTTTCATCATTTTTCCCCACAGCTTTGTGGTAGGCATATTTTGTTTGGTGAAGGCCACTTTGATTTCACATGACTCATATGGTATCAGCAATCATCATTTTTCTCAACAAAAAGCTAAGAGATTCTGAATGATGGGAAAGAAAACTTGTTTATATTAATCTGTAAGGTGTTTCATTCTTCATCTTTATTTTGACCCTCTTAAGAACTGCTAGGGCTTTCCTGAAGTACGTTTTTACTTATTTGCAGTGGAGGATACAATTACAGAGCAATTTAGTTCTTAGGCAGCAGAAAGATGTTGTGTAAGCAGAAGGCAACGACAGCTGAAGGTTTTTATGTGGTTCTGTAATTCACTAATTAAAAAAGATCATTCTAGCAAACAGAACTGCCTCTTGAGATAATGCTTAATGAACATTTCAGTGACTGGATACCTTTAAACTCCAGTCAAGATTGCTACAGCTCATAAGATTGCATTCAACAAGACTGAATGATATAGCACACAAATTGGTTTTAGCTTTCATCAAAGAATTTTGAATGGCTTAGCATATTTATATCTCTTGTATTTACACTTGCTGAAAAGAAGGTGAATTTATGACCACTGTAAGCCCAGGCAGACCTCTGTATTGATTTTTACACAACATCACTTTTACTTCATTAATAATAGAGTGTTTTGACATAATGCCTCCATATAGACGCTGTCTGTCATTCTTTTGGGAATCCACTGTTTTCGAAGATATATCCAGGACTCCTTACAGTGTGACATGTACAATGCTGATGACTGAATTTTAATAAAATCAGCTTTTTATGAGAGCAACCAGCAACTTTGGGGAGACTCCTTGCAGAAAAAGCCTGCTAGGGTTTGGTGAGGTTAAAAAAAGCCTTCTCTGGAGCACTCTTGAAGATGACTGAACTTTCTTGATGATTTCTGTAGATTCCTCTGTCTCTTGGAAGGGAATTAAGAACAATATGCTGCCTAAATTAAAAACAGAACGATATAATGCCAGTGGCCATTAATGTGCCAAAGCAGCTGTTCTTCTCATCTTCTGGGATACAGTCTGGGATTCAGCAGTTAATTGCTGATACTGCACCACTACCAGAAAGAGCAGGGGATTTCTGTTTGTTCAGATTATAGAATTCCTATTTAGGACACAATGATCTTTAGCATTGAGGAGCTGAGGATTTTAATGCATCATGGACTTGTAGATGTTGCCACAGTGGAGCCTCACCACATGTTCTGCCTTAGCAACAGGCCCTGTAGGATGATGCATACAGCAAGCCTCCAGTGAAACAATTGTGGTGTGATTTACACTTCATCAAGGAGGTTGCAAAAAAACAAAGCAAGCTTATTAAGCACAATATATGTAGAAATTTGTCAGATCAGAAGTGAGTGATGATTACTTTTATGGAAACAATATGATACTAATGTAGTTGTTCTTTCTTTTACTGTCAGGAGAATTGGAATACTTTAAAGAAAAAGCAATCTCATGGGTATGAAAGCAATGCTCCAATTTTAACACTCTATTATGCTTCATCTATTTTTTTTTTTTTTCATTTTCCGGAGCTCCTTATGTCTGTGCCTAGAAAGATTGCCACAAACTTGGTGTTCAGTAAGGAAAGCACCTCATTTGACAGAATTTCCTTTCTAACTAATTTTGTATTAATTTTCATCATAAAGGTTGCCTTACTCCTGAAGTTATTAAATAATGGTTCTTCCCATTCATGGAAGAAGTGTAATAAGGGACCATAATCCCCATATTTTGCAAACCTAACAGTGAGTCTCACCAAAGCCCACAGGTTAGAATTCTCAGTGTTTTTCACTTGACCATATGAAATTTAACTTCCACAAATAACCTCAATGCAGGTTAAAATCATTTTATCTGATTTTCTGGTGCCTGGCTCCCAGGATGCCACTACCTATACAGAGAATATAGTAAAAGATATATGGAAAAGTACTTCTCATCAGCCAGTGTGTGCTAGATGTCTGAACTGCCTGAGATGCTTCTCTTTATGGATAGTGCTTCAACATTGCATCAGGTTTGAGATTCCTCCTCCCTTCAGTTTAAATGGACCATTAATTTCAATTGGATACAAGCATCTCAGTATCATTTTTGGATTTAGCCCTAAGTGGAAGAGTGGTTTTTGTACTGTATGTTTTGCTAAATGTAAAGCGATGGCAGCAAAAAACTATTTGCTTCTGTGGTTTGGCTTTGATGGTAATATGGAACTAACATTTGGGTTTGAAGTCCCCATTTGCTCTGGCAGGGCTTTTTTGTTTTTCTTTCCTGTCATACAATGTTAAATCACGCTCACTGATCTTATTCTGCTTTTCTCCTTTCCTTATCTGTGTATTCTCCACATGAATATTTAATTTTAAAAATGCCAATTCCAGGCTTAAAAAAACCCCAAATTTAGGGTAAAACTTCAAATTTCTTTACTTTCATACAGGCTTTTAATTCATAATTGTTTTATCATTAATAATTTCAACAGAGCTGGAGGTTAAATAGAAAAATTATTAATTAAAAGGGTATCAAGTATAAATGCATAATGTGCCTTTATAAAATAAAAAGGATGAAATAATAATGAAATATAATAATTGGAAATTATTCTTGTGTCTGCCACATGAAATTAGTCCATTTTAATAAAGCCAGGATGGAAACAGCAGGAAACTATGTGAAGTGGTGAGCAGCACTAGGAACTTCTACAAAAGCATGTTGAAATCCAGTGTGCATGATTTTATATGTCTTTACCTCCTGCTTTAAATAGCTGACCACTCATTGATCAGTGGGCATTCAGATCTGGTTTTTGCATGACAGGGTGAGTGATAAAAAAGCCTGGATGAAGTAAGAAACTTTGCTTGCATTTTGCTGCCTGGGCTCAGGTACTGTGTTCCCTGTGCTGCCTCAGAGCATCTCTCCCAGGGCCTCCAGAAGCCAGAGGCTTTCCAAGGCTGAGGCTCAATGATGGTGAAGCCCAGATTATTCACTCTTGGCAGAAGCCTCCTTTGTTTTTTCTTCAGTGAATCATTTCTAATTCCCTACTTTGTTGCTTTGTCTTGCTCTCCCAAAAACAAAGTTGGGTTTTTTTACCTTTTGTTCCCTTTTATAGAAGAGGAGAAGGGGGAAAAAATACTTTTCTACCTTTAACTGGCCTCCTGAGCATGTCTTCTCTGTAGACAGGATGATCATTAAAGTTAATGATTCATCATTGTGCCTAATCTGGCAAGTGATACAGAACTTTTCAGAAAATGAAAAAATTCTACATTCACAGGTTGTAATAAGAAACCACAGATTTTTTACAATAATATTAAGCAATTGACTAGATCTCATAACCTGTACATTGGCAGAATCCCAAATCATCAAAGCAAAAAAATTGGAAAGCATTTATCCAAGATAAAAGGATGCAAGTGCTTTCTGCACTTCAGTTCTCCAGGGTATTTTGGGTCACTAACCATTTCCAGTGTTTCCTGCTGCCTTTTCTAGATATTGTATCTGTAAAATACCACAAAATATATTTTGTGCACTGAGTATAAAGCAGTGTAGTTAACAGAGTATGGCTGGGTTGATTCTCTTTTGTGGCAGGGTGCTGAATATAATTATGTACAGTGAACTTGAACTCAGCATATATAAAATAGGAGACTGAAAATTACCTTTGAGATTCAGTTTAAACCTACAGGGTCTTGAGGGACTATACTGAGAAGCACTTGTCAGTCTCACAACATCTGCAGCAAGGATGCCTGAGCAGAAGGGCAAATTACCATATCTTCTGAGAGTGTGAATGTATCTGAGTAGCTAAAGAAGTGTAGTGTTAAGAAATGCCTAATAAAACTCAAACTAAATTTGTGTAATCCGTTAATCTTCAGAATTTGACTTTCTTAGATCAGGATGAGCCCTCAGTGTGCTGAATAAAAGTTTAGTGCCTTTGACTTGAAATTATGTGCCTGAAGAAAAGTAGTTTGGATTCTGCTTAGAATTTGGCAGCCTTCAAAGTTCAGATCCTTTGCTGTTTGGAGCAAAATAGAAGTGCTGCCATTTGAGCTTAAAAAAAATCTCATAAGAGAGAACTGCAGGCACTGCATAACAGTCAGATTGATTGCTTGCACTCATCAGAGGCATAGTGTGTGGGATCCTTGCCCTGGCTGCTGCTCCAGGGAAATAAGCCAGGAGAAGGGATTGGTCTAACACCTCTCGCCAGTGAGGCAGCTCCTGGTGGGTCTGTGCTGGTCCTTGTGTGGGTCAGCTCCACCTGATGCCACCGTTCACTGGACTGCCATGTGGAGTAAGGGAGACATGGACAAACTGGAGCAAAGGGATGCTAAGATGGTTGAGTGTCTGAAGCATATCAGATGAGGAAAGGCTAAGAGAACTCTTCAACTTGTACAAGAGAAAGCTCAGGGGAGAACTGATCAATGTATATAAATCCCTAAAGTGGGGGAAGTAAAGAAATTGGAGCTAGGCTCTTCCCTCTGGTGCCCAGTCATTTAAGAATAAGAAGAAAATAATTTCCTATGACAATGGTAAAACACTCCTACTACACTGTCCACGTTGTCCAGAGAGTCTCTATCCATGGAGACATATTCAAAACCCAGCAGGGCAAGGTGCTGCTCACCCTGCTGCAGCTGACCCTGCTCTGAGCCAGATGTTGGACACAGGGATGTCCAGAGGTGCCTGCCCATCTGAGCAATCCTCTGGAATTCACCTGAGCAATTCCACCGGGAAGCACACGTGACTTCAAACACAGGTCCTGTGCAGGAGGGTGACCAGCCTCCCCCTCTCTGGTGCTGTGGACAGGCTTCAGTCGAAGGGCAGAATAAACACCAGCAGCAAGGAGAGAAAGGTGCACAGGCACACAGCCCCCAGGTGCTGCAAGTGCAGCAGTTTGAACTAAAAAGCAAGATCCATGGACAGAATTGAAGAAAGCACCAATGTTCTGTTTCCTAGAGAAAGGCTGTTGCTCTTCACAGAGCCAGTCTGTAAATATTTCATGCTAGGAAGAAAGCAGTGAGTTCCTTCTCTCTACTCCATATCTCTACCCCAGAAAAAAAAAAAAAAAAAAAAAAACCACTACATGTGTAGGTGTTCTGCAAATACATACATTTTTCAAGTTGTAAAAAGTAAAAACATTTTTGTTACAGCAAGAAGCTAATGGTGAAATCTTTAAGAAATTGCTTCTTATAGAGATAAATGGCACAGCAGTATCCAGCAAAATCCTAAAAGAATAATTCAACAATAAACATTCTGGGGCATGAGAGTTATTTAATTTTTAAATTGCTATTGCAACTTTTTAGAACAAAAAAAAGCTTTCATATTTTGAAGCATATTAAATAAATCTTTCCTGTGTCTCAGTTATATGTGCTGGAAGTGCTTGGGAGGTTTTTCAAAGCCTCCTTATAGCTTTACCTGTTCCCTGATAGAAATCTCAGTGATGGGATGCTGAAACCCTTGCCCATGGAAGCTGTCATCTTGCTGCCAGCAGAGCTATCTGTGTGTCAAAGGCATTGAGCTGAGGTAAGGGTTTGCAGAACAGGGCCTCCTGAGACCCAAAAATAGTGATCCTTTCAAAATGATCTACAGAAAACATCTTGACAGGTACGGGGAATGCAGGTTGTGATCAGTTCATCACACATTGTCTCTGCTACTCTTTTGTCCACAGGGGGAGGACTCCTTACATTCTTTCCCTGCTCCAGCATGGGTCCCTCCCATGGGAGACAATCCTGCACAAACCACTCCAACTCATTCATTTGCCTTCTTTCCCCTCTCCTGCATCTGCCTTCATGATTTATCCCTTGCTTCTTGCTGCAAAGGAAATGCTGCCCACCCCCCGGGCTCTTTCTACCCCAGGGCAGAAGCACANAAAAAAAAAAAAAAAAAAAAAAAAACCACTACATGTGTAGGTGTTCTGCAAATACATACATTTTTCAAGTTGTAAAAAGTAAAAACATTTTTGTTACAGCAAGAAGCTAATGGTGAAATCTTTAAGAAATTGCTTCTTATAGAGATAAATGGCACAGCAGTATCCAGCAAAATCCTAAAAGAATAATTCAACAATAAACATTCTGGGGCATGAGAGTTATTTAATTTTTAAATTGCTATTGCAACTTTTTAGAACAAAAAAAAGCTTTCATATTTTGAAGCATATTAAATAAATCTTTCCTGTGTCTCAGTTATATGTGCTGGAAGTGCTTGGGAGGTTTTTCAAAGCCTCCTTATAGCTTTACCTGTTCCCTGATAGAAATCTCAGTGATGGGATGCTGAAACCCTTGCCCATGGAAGCTGTCATCTTGCTGCCAGCAGAGCTATCTGTGTGTCAAAGGCATTGAGCTGAGGTAAGGGTTTGCAGAACAGGGCCTCCTGAGACCCAAAAATAGTGATCCTTTCAAAATGATCTACAGAAAACATCTTGACAGGTACGGGGAATGCAGGTTGTGATCAGTTCATCACACATTGTCTCTGCTACTCTTTTGTCCACAGGGGGAGGACTCCTTACATTCTTTCCCTGCTCCAGCATGGGTCCCTCCCATGGGAGACAATCCTGCACAAACCACTCCAACTCATTCATTTGCCTTCTTTCCCCTCTCCTGCATCTGCCTTCATGATTTATCCCTTGCTTCTTGCTGCAAAGGAAATGCTGCCCACCCCCCGGGCTCTTTCTACCCCAGGGCAGAAGCACATATAACAGCACGTTAAAAAGCCACATTAATAGATATGTGGCAGTGTCATGAAATAATCTAAACATCATTGGTCTGCAAATTGTGAGTAAAATCCTAAAACTACTGAAAGGAACCTCTCCCTTTGACTTCAGCTTTTGAGCCAAGATTGGAGACCAGGTGCTGCCATAACCATTGGTTAGATTCATTACTTGCAGAGAGCCACAATCACTTAAATCCATTTAAAAAAAAATGAGGGGTAGACTATTTTGCCAAAGACGAATACAAAGTACATAGCTATGACAGAAAAGAAAATGTTGATGGAATTGCTGGACTTTTAGTTTCTCAACAGGGTTTTTAGACCACTTTCTTTTTTTGTGTGTAAGTTTTGGAAGAAAGTGTTAAAATAGTCTGACTTATGGCACTCTAATTTCTTTATGCATTTCATTAAGAAGGTCTATGTCATGGGTTTGTTTAAAACCGGGCGGAAACACCATTTAATGTAGCGGTTTCACATTCACCTGCTCGCCTGCTCACACCAGGCGAGAGTGTAGTGTAGTGGTTTTATGAGAATAAGGATTAAGAGAAATGCAAAACAGGCCTAAACTTCAGAGATAAAAATAGTTTATTAACAAAAGACAACAGAATCAAAATCAACCCCCAGGTGGTTTCTTCTTCCTCCCCCCAGCCCCTCACCCATGATGGTTCCTTTCTCCCACCTCATTTATCTTCCTTTACCACCATCCTTCTCACCAACAACACAGAGAAACAAACTTAGAAAACCCCTGGTCAATTTACCACTCTTGAAATAGGCTTTCATCAGTCCAATTGGAAGAAGAGTCTCTCTTGTCTCACCATGGAGATTTTTCCCACAAGAAGCA
>VZTR01033290.1:85599-118011 GCA_013400775.1 Chaetops frenatus | reverse complement strand
CAGCAGCAGCAGCAGCACTGCCTGAGAGGGGGAGGGGGGAGCCAGCGGGGTCCCAGCCGCAGCCCCGGCACGGCCCCCAGGCCCTGGGGCCCGGAGCGGCCGGCCCGGGCCATGCCGGAGTTACCTTCACCGCGGGCGGAAGTCAAAGAGGGCTTCAAACTTCCCACTCCTGAAAAAATGTAAGCTTCGCAAAGACGCCCCTAATGTTCAAGTGGCTACATGAAGTGCCCATCTTAAAATTAGCCAATCCGCGGGCTCCTCACCTCTGCTGGAAACTGTGCCCCGGCGGAAGTAGAAAAACAACCCCCCCCAGGAAGGAGAAAAAAAAAGTTGTTGTCCTTTAAACCACAACAGTCTACATACCTAATGGTATTAGGCAATAGGTCTCAGGGTGCAACAAAATAACACCAGGACCTCTTTTACACAGGATGCTTTTGCATATTAAGAATGCAAGGTTGCAAAAGGAAAGTAAAAAAAATACAATCTTTTTGTACCATATGTCAAAGCATTTTAGTTCTCTTATAATTAATCCTATTTCACTTTTGTCTGTGGATTCTGAACACCATTAGTGAATACAGAAATCTTGAAGGTTTATGATTATTCTTGACCATTCAAAGCAAAAACAGTCCTGCACATAAATAACCCAAATTTAACAAGCAATGATTTCTTCCCTGTACGCCCCAGCTGAAGGGGAAGTATACTTTTAAGAGTGTGCTATAATCTAGCTTTAGTGGAAATAATAATGAAATTACATACACAGTTAATTACTGTTCTTAATCTTGTTTTTAAGAGCTGCTTTCCCCCACTCCAATATACTGTGCTCAACTGTCGTTTGGTTTTGAAGTTTTTTTTCCTATCAGTTAGTGGATCCAGCTGGAGAAACTTAACCACCTCTGTACTCTGAAATGTTGTTTCACATATGCTTTTCTACTTACAGTAAGTAATCCATTGCAGTAATCTGGCATTTGAATTTGGACAAATTATGCTAAATAAAAAATATAAGCAATTAATCAGAGACTTCCTTAGGAAGCAAAAATTGAGGATAATCAATCTTCAAACATTCTACCTTACCAGTTTTCCAGTTTTGTTTATCAAATGCACTGCAAACCCCTGTTGTGCCTGGCAAATCTGTGTTTCCAAAGCTATTCAGCGGAAATCAGACAAAATCTCAAAAATACATATTTATATAAGCACTATTCAACACCTGTTGAGGCTTTTGAAGAGAGCCAGGAGTCTTTTTTAAATGTGAGTCACCTCTAGAGAGAGATGTGTTTCTAGGCTGTGTTCCTAAATTCAGTAGGTTCCTACAAACTTGCTACAATTCACTCCATAAATTTAGTTGCAATAAACTTGGGACCATCTTAAATTACATTTGCAAACTCCAAATAGTCTCTGAGATTCAGAAAGTCACCTTAAAATTCAAGAAACCTGGAGACTGACCCGACTGGAGAGATACCTTTATTAAACTTTGAAATACCTTTCTTAAATTAGACTCAAGCATCCAAAACTGCCATAGCTGGCACTTCTGTTCTGCATTGTAGTTTTTACTTGGAAATTATGTAAACTGAAACAACATATGTAAGAGAAAAAATTCATCATGATGCAAAAATTCATCCAAAAAGTGATTTAGGAGACAGAAACTTAGGAAAGTGTCTCCAGTAAGGGGACTGGAGGAAATGGCCTTAAGATGAGACAGGAGACATTCAGATTAGATATTAGGAAAAAAAAAAAATTCACTATTATGGTGGTCAGGCAATGGAATAACTTGCCCAGGGAGGTGATGGAGTCACCATTCCTGAAGGTGTTTAAGAGATGTCTGGGTCTGGTGCTGGGTGATATCATTTAGTGTTTTAGAGGGTCCAGAGGTAGTGCTGGGTTAATGGTTGGACTTGATGATCTTAGAGGTCTCTCCCAACCTTGGTGATTCTATAATTCTATAAAATGTTTATGAAAAAAAAAATTTCTATATACCCAGTTATTCAACTATGACTCATGCTTTACATTTTCTAATTTGCATATTACTGTTTTTCAAACTAGATTTACATTCTATGAGTTGCAGCAGATTCCAGAAAAAAAATTCAGATTACTAACCCAGTATTTAACAACCTTACCATTCTTTCCTTTAATTAAAGTACCAAGATAATAATGATTCTCTTTTCAGGCAGCTGTGACCTCAGGTTTGGTTAGCACTGTGTGATTTTGCTGAAATTGGATTGAATCTTTGACAGTAAATAATGACCTTCAGTCAAGAACATTCCAAAGTCTTTGCTAATGAGGATCTACAATTTATTCCTCATGTTAATTGTCCAATTTAATGTTTTTATTTTCCATGCCCTACAGTTCTCTTTCTTAACTTGTGAGCTATTGTGCTTTATTTGTGTGTAAAATATTTGGGTTGGTTTCTACCACCAGCTTTTGCTCTGATATCTGTGAGATGTAGTTTATCAAAAGATATTTGAAATAAAAGGCACAAAGCAGCAGCGCTTCTAATTTTTTGCTTGGAAAACAATATATCCAAAAGCTGTATTGCCTGTTCATTGCTCCATGCCATGCAGTTTAATGTTATAATTCACAGTAACCCATCTAACTGAGATTGGGAACGCATTGAATATATATTTATACTTTAGTTTAATGCAAGGTATGTCATTGCCACTAAAGATATTAGTATTTGGCAATGCACAAAGTCATAATTATTCATACTCTTAATGATTTGTTTATCTATTTTCAGTTTTTCAATTACAGGGACAACATTTTTCCTATGCAAGTAAATAGGATAAAACATTCTAAAAACATTTCACATTTTCTAAAATGCTTCCAATTTTACACTAAAATTAACGTCAGGGTTTTGTACACCACAGATGATGTAATAAGGAATTTAAGAAGCTGTGACAGAGAGGCGGGCAAAGGAGCAGAACTCAAAATAACCAGGTAGGTCAGGAAGATAAATCCGGGCCTACCCAGAGCCTGTCAGTTTGCTGTAATGCCCAGGACATTAGTTGTCTTTTCTTCTGTTGTTGGAGCCAAAAAGAAAAAAATAAAAGTTTCCCATGGCCAAAGAAATCACTTGAATGAATTTGCTCAAATTGATTCCTCCCAGGAATTTTTTGGGGAGAAGCACACTTTCTGATGAAGTAAAACAGTAAAACAATAAAAAAATCCCCTGGGTACTCTACATGGGCTGTAACAAGAGAAGAGTAGAGGAGGAAAATCACCTCCCTTAACCTGCTAGCCACACTTTTTAGGCAACAGTTTTACTGGGCTGCAAATGCATATGGCTGGCTCTTGTCAAATTTTTCACCCACCAGTATGCGCAAGTCCTTCTCCAAAGGGCTACTTCTTACACTTTACTTTGACCAGGAGATCCTTACTCAGCCCTGCTGTTCTCCTGCCTTCCTTTTCTGATTTCCTTCATTTGGGAATTGAGAGCTCTAAGAAAAATGACCTTAAAGAGCTGACAGCCCTGTTCATCTCCTTTATTCTGCAGCAGATTCCCGGGAGGGTCCATCCACTAATTACCTTAGCTTAAAGCTCAGTCTCCTAAACCTAAAGGTTCTGACTCTACTCTTCACCTGGCCCATAACCCTCAAGACTGGGATACCTCAAGCCCAGGTTGCCACCTATCTTAACATTTCTAATTAGTTCATCCGTGTAGGTAAGCAACTGGTTGCCTCTCCAGCAGAGACTTTTTGGGGCAAAGATGATACAATCAATGGATTAAGCACTGAACCCAGAAAGGCATATTAAGACATAATACTTTCCTGCTCATGTTTTCTACATCTGCCCTGGGCTACATTACAATGCACACCAGAGAAGCTTGGTCTCAGAGCAGTATCACTGCACCCTCCACTACCGGGAGAAGATGAGGCCTGTTTCATGTACCAGGCACAGAAAAGTGGCACACAGAATGTGTGACTGTATGCTGGTTGTTTCCTGCTGACAGGTGGTTCTTAGTCAACCTCCTGCATTATGTGCTTATCTCAATTTCTCTTCAGCTCTCCCTCACCCTTTTCTGATTGGATTCATTTCTTTTTTTAACTTCACACCCTCTCTGTATCTGAAGTCCACTTGTATATACTCTCCTCATTCAATAAGGTTTTTAAAATAAATTAATAGCATCAATATTTCTTTCAAAATACTACATATAGTTGTAGTTGCATGATTTATCTCTTTCTACCTTAGCCAACATTTTCTTTATCCAATATCTTTAGAGGAGGTAGCAAAGAAACCTGCATTGGCATTTTTTTCCTATTTTTTCTTTGCACCCTGTGTAAAATTTATTATTATTATTAATTTATAGTGTAGCTTTTAATTTGTTTGCAATTACTGGCATTCAAATTAGTGCTGGGATAATATTATTAAAAACAAAAGCATTTTAAGTTATTCAATTGAATTCAAATATTTTTCCTTTCTTTGTATTACTCATAGTCCTCAAATTTTCACTTATGTTTCCATTCAATTTTGGTTTTGTTTTCTGTTACTCAGTTTGCAAATCAAGTTATGTTTGTGTAAGGACTGGATGGCCAGAAGCCTGATACCTGACCAGGTTCAAAACTGATAGGACCAGTTCACAGTCCTGTGCTACAAAACAAAAATAGAAGAGGTTTTCTGATCTTAAAAATGTATTTTTTAAATTAAAAAAAAATAAAATAATAAAAAAAGGATAAATTAAGGAATATTTGAGGATGTCTTGAAAATCATGAGATGGCCCAAGAAAATTAATCTTCAGAATAAAATAAATGTTAGAATGTGGAACTGATATGTCAGCCTGTACATCAAGATTTGTGTAAGACAAGAGGTAGCAGGCATGGAAAAAATGGACAGTTTTATCACATAAAGAATTAGAAGACTCTCATGAACCACTGACCATGCACATTTTACTTGTGTCTCAAAGAATCAACTGAAAATTAGGATACAGCATCTCTAACTCACTTATTTATATAAATGACAGAAATCTGATCTAAAGGGGGTTTTTCCTTCTACTTGCAAAAAAATAAAAACTATGCAATAAATTTATAATAATAATAACGGCAAACATTTTGAAAGAACCTTAAACTAAAATCTTCACCTGAAAGAAGATGGACACTTTCCCTTCATGAGTCGTCACATGGAGAAGACAAGAAGCAATGGGTATAAGTTGCACTAGAAGAGGTTTTATCTTGGTATAAGAATGAAATTTTTCTGCTGAGAACAACCAATCATTGGAACAACCTTACCTGAGAGATTTTCAAGACATTTTTGGAGATGGTGCTAGATAATCTCATCTAGGCTCCTTTTCCCATGAAAGGCTGGGCCCTTTTAGCCTGGACTGTTCTGTGGTTCTGTTATTCTATGATTTGATTCTTACTTTCTACTTCATGTTTTCCCTTGCATAATTAATATTTTTAAACCCCACAGACTTTGGCTTACCTTAATGATGTCTTATTCCCTTGAGGGCTCTTCCTGGGATATTGTCAGATCGGAGTCAGCCCTCGGCAGCATCTGGATGGAATATCCATTGACCAATTTCAATCAAAATTAGTAGACAGGTAGTGATGGGAAAGGAAGAGAGACAGAAACTGAGGTTGTGGAACACAGCACAAGGCATGCCAGTGTGTAGAGAAATGCCAGAAAGTAAGTGATAGACACAGTGACCTCATTAGTTTTACTACTCATGGAACAACTGTTGATAGCTGATATTTCATGGTAATGTATTGGCGTTGAGTTAAAGAGCTACACAAGGATCTCCTTGTTTATTTCAAATTATATACCGAATTAATGAGCTGCAAATGGTAAAACAATCCAGCTTCAATAAATATCACTACAAGCAGCACTAGGTTTACCTACACAAATGTTCAAAGCAAAATTACTCTGTGACTGCAATAAGATTTAGAGCAGTTATGCTCCCTAAAATATAAGTACTTAAGAAGAAGCTTACCATGTGTTTAAAATTATCTGTAGTTGCATTTGAGATCTGTGATAACAGTGCATATATTTTCTGGATTGTAGCACTTTAGAGGTTTTCCATTTTATTTTTATAGTGTTAGTGTAAAATTCACCTCTAGCAATTTATAGTAAGGCTCTAAAAATTCAAATAATAGAGAGCTTCTTTCTTATGGCTGTGAGTAGTAATTTAACTATACATTAAAATGTTCACTACAGAGAAGCCAAAAATAGCTGTTGCTGATGAGTTTAGCAAACTCTATTTGTGCTTCAATGCAATGCTGAGTTCTAGATTGTGAATCCTGTTCTAGGATTATCACTGCTGTTATTTTAAAAAAATGGTGACATGTCTACTCATGCACAACATGGGACTTTATTTTCTTCTCTGAGATCAATGGAGAAATGTAATGTACTGGTAATCTGCAGTTTCTAACAGTGTGTTCTCTGAACAACCTGGCCCTCTTCACAGTCTGGTATGATTCTCCTTTTCTTTTCTCTGGTAACTCTGCACAGAAGTGGAGGTCAGCAAACATTTCCACATGAATGAAATTACTTGCAAGTGCTTCTACTCCACAGAAAGACAGCTATTGCCGGAGAGAAAAATCATCTCTCTCTCCAGATTTAGCAAAGCAATGGACAGTTCACATCAATGCTCCCTGACTCAGCCCACAAGCCATCCATGTCATAAAACAAGCAGGCAGTTCCTTGACCAGACTCCATCAGTATTTGCCATGCTCAGTGGGCTGTTCACTGCAGCACCAGCCAAGCCGGGAAGCCACGGAAGCCTCTCAGTGAGAGAATGGGACTCAGGAAAGTAAACCACTGTACAAAGACCATTTGCCTTGCAAAAATTAGGTACAAAAGTACTTTAATTTATTTTTTTTTAAATAGCATCAGTGCCAGTCTACATTGTAGACATGTACTGATCTGTAGATTCCACCTAAGGCATCCAAAAGTGTGCTAGAGTGGTACAGACTAAGAATGTAAGGGAAGATATCTTCAGTGTGAGATCTGCCATGTTTACCAGTCTGTCTTCCATACTGCCTGCTTCAGGTCCACTGAGTTTGAAACCATACCAGAAAGATTCTGATAGTTTAATAATAGTAATATGCAATATTTTGGAATTGCAAACCCATAGATTCTAGATTTGCTACTTTTTCACTTACAAAAATTACCACTTTTATTTGTATTGATAAAAGCATGGTTTTAAAATATGTATTATTTTCTGCCACTGGTTCACATGCTACTAGACTGAAAATGGCACTCTATCTTCTGACTGAAAAGAGAGAAAGGATATTTTGGATAAAGCATGAAGTTTCTCTAAAATACTGTTTTCTTCTGTAAAATATTCAACCACATGTGATGAACTGATGTGGCAAGAAACTTTTATACTTACTTGTTTGAGATTATGAGTTTACAATGTGTTCCTGAATTTCCCCTGAAGAACTCATTGATCAGGTCATGATAATTGAACAGGTCATGTCTATATTATATGCAATATCTTTTAGTGTATTGTTACTGAGCAAAGAGACATGCAGGTTAGATATGTATTTATAGGCACACCTTTATGTTCAGGAGAAAATATTTCTTAATTCTTGTGCAGGCGGACAGGGGTTCTTTCTTCTAACTAATAACTTTATATAAACTAAAGGTGAATTATTTGTCATTACTAATGAATAAGGTTATAAAAACATCACTGTCCACTTATGGAACAGTCTGTCTTCTATGCTTTTTACTATTCCTGAAATTCAGTTCAGCACCTACCTGGGGATTTTCTCCTGAGTATATGATTAGGAAGGACAGTATTCTGCCAAACTGTTACTTAAATTCTCTGTTTCAACTTTATTGTGTGATACCAAACAAGTTCAGAAATCTTTAACATCCAGTTTAAACCTTTATAATTGTTCTCTATGAGTTTGAGTAGTTCTGTAGTTCTCTCCACAGGAATTCTTCAGACATCCTAAGGGCCAGATTAACACATGTATTGATAGAAGTCTTCACCTGCTATAGTGTTTAATAGTGCCTCATCAAAATCAGAATGTGTAGTGGGATATTTAGGAGACTATAAAACTTCATGCCCTTAGGATAAAACACTCACTTTATCTATCTTTGACTACACTTATTATATCCCTTCCTCATCTTAGCTACCTAATTCTTTCCTGTGAGCAATATTTTTCTGATGTTTTTCTTGGAACCATGTTAGGTACAAAATCTAAATTTGCAAAATTATTTAATTGTACTTAAATTCTAATATTAGTGGTTGTCCCCTTGTTTATTTTTATTTTCCCTCCTACTTTATTCTTCATTTTGGCGACTCTCACACATAAGAAATTATGCTGGTTCCTAATAGGCTGGACAACTTCAGTGAAGTGATTTTCATTAGTGTGTTTGTGCCTTCCAGCCTCTACAATAAATGCAAAGTACAGAGAGGTACGTTCATTTTGTGATGAACAAATACTTTTTAATATCAAAAAATCACAGAATGCTGAAAAAAAGTAAGCTTCATTCTCAGTCTTTGGTGAATCAAAGTAGATATAACTGTTTAACTGTTCTGAAAACAGGGTTCTGGTCTTGAGTCACATTAAATTCCTGCTGCTTTAGTGGATTAAGATCCCTGTTAAGGCAGATATTTATGTCAGCACAGTTCCATTAGTGTGTGTAACTACTGTATGCATCAGGGTCATGAGCTGGCTGACTAAATAAATATGACTTTCAAAATCAGGTCCAAAGTGACTTATTCCCCAAAATAAATGTTAAAATTGGAAGGATCTCCCAGGACCCCTACCTTAACACCCTCTGTAAAGTTTCTGCTGTTGTTTTCCAGGATCTAAACAGCAGATTTTACTTGTTCATCACATTTTGTACCCTCCTGCACTCTTCTTCCCTGAAGAATATGAAAGCTCAGATACATACCCAAATTCCTCATTGTCTGAAATTAAGAGAAGATTTTCTCTCAGCTTCACTGAGACTTGGCCTTTGCTTTGAGGCATCCAGATTTAGAAAAATCATTGAAACATTATTCTGTTTTTCTGCATTGATGATCCTCTTTTTCACCAGTGCTTGATTGCAGGCTATTTTAGCGGCATTTCATTACAGAGTCAGAAGGACTTCTTATTCAAGAGGCTTTTTATGTGTATCTTTTTGTTCCAGAGCTGACAGTGTGAAGAAAAAGTGGCTTGATGTGAATATTCCTGAAAGTCACATCCTCCCTAGCCTGAACTCAATGTCCTGGTTTCACCTGCAAAACAGCTAATTTTCTTCCTAGCAGCCAGCTTAATGTTGTGTTTTGGATTTAGGATGGAAATAATGTTGGTAAGACAGGGATGTTTTATCTGTTGCTGAGCAGTGCTTATACAGAGTGTAGGACTTAACAGTTTCCCACCCCACCCCATCAGGGAGCAGGCTGGGGGTGCACAGAAAGCTGGGAGGGATCACAGCCAGGACAGCTGACCAAAACTGGCCAGAGGGATGTCCCATATCTTATGGCATCATTGTCAGTACATAAACTCAGGGAAAGCTGGCTGGTGGCATCTGCTCAGGAACCGGCTGGGCATCGGTCAGCAGGTGGTGAGTTCTCTTCACAGGAACTCTTCAGACAAGGCACTTGCATTGTGCATCACTTATTTTGTAGTATTAGTGTTCATATTATTTTCATGCACATTTCTGTCCTATTGAACTACCTTTATCTCAGCCTGCAGATTTTACTTTGTTGTTGTTGTTGTTGTCCCCATTCTCTCCCCTGTCCTACTTGGGGCCAGAAGTGAATGAGTGGCTGTGTAGTGTTTACCCACCCAGGTAAACCATGACACACAAGCATCTTTTCTTCAAGAAAATAAAAACGCTCTTCAAACTTTGGACTGTAAGGTCACTCTAAACCACGCTAAAGACTGGTTTAGATTGATAATGAAGGAAAAAAATTTTAAAGGAAAATATGAATGCACTAACATAAAAATCTATGGAAGGAATGCTGCAAACTGGAGCTAGACAATGCTCTCAAATGCAGGCAAAGTGCAGGCAAGTAAGAAGTCTGGTGCAGAAGTTGCTTTTATGGTTCCTACCAGTTCTCCTTCGAGAAGTCACTATGTAAGACTTATTTCATACTCTTTTTCTACACTTTTTCAGCTGAAATATTGTGCTGACCTCTTTTCTGTTTATACCTTTCTTTTACTCATTTATACTTAGATGAGAAAGAAAACTCTTCTGGTTTTCTTGAATTTGTTTTCCCAGGCACTTGAGTACTTGGACAGAATGCAAGGGACAAGTTTTAATGGATCACAACATTGCTATTTAATTAATTTGCAGTCTGTCAAGCAATGAATTTTCCAGTGCACTTCCTTTCTGACTGGCTTCCAGCTGGTGGAGCTCATCTGTTTGCTCACAGCCCACTGCCCTGTGTCCTTTCACAGCTAGCCTCGTCTGAAGCCACCTTACCTTATTTCCAATTTTAAGGTTAACAGACTGAGGAAAGAAGTTTATATCAGACAATGAGAATTCATCTCCTTTCTTGCCTTCTCTAAGGGATGCATTATCCCAAATCCACTGCTGTCAGCTAACAAACTCTCTCCTATTGAAGGCCTCAGACATGGGTGATGACCTTGAGTTCCCCTATGGCTCATTATAGCTTGTGGCTTCTACTGTCTCCTACTGTATAGATTTATAGATTTATAATAGGGTGTTTGGAAGGGTTGTGATATTGTGGTTTGGAAGGTAAATGGAGTTGATGTTATATTACAGCGTTATCTTGATCGGGGCTGGGAGAGCACAGGACAACAGGAAAGGATTCAGTGGCCCGAGAAATGCCTTTCCAGCTGAACACACCTCTCTCTATCAGATAAATGCCTATCATGAGCAATAACACAGCCAGGACAACAGGGATCTCGATTTAAGTTACCACAGTTTAGCTGCTCTTCAGAGCTTGTTATAGAGTGATGTAATGGAAAAATCTATTCTTTATTATCAGAAAAATCTGTTGAGACTACTAAAAAATACTGTGACCGGCTCCCCCTTAATGTCCCTTAGGATAATAAATACTTCATTGTACAGAATAATGAGAGACTTCATAGAGTTTATTTCCTGCTTTGACATCCTCATGCTTTTTTTAAGCGTAATTTATAAAATGTAAAGGTTTTCACAGGGAAGGTCCTATCAGTCAACATAAAAGATGCCTTAATTCAGTCAAATGTCTCTATGTCATCTCAGAGCTTCTGGTCTCCTACAGCTGAATCAAAAGAATACAGTATCATAAAATAATATCCACACATAAATTGGTACAAATAGTAGTTGCAATAGTTGGAATGTTTCCTACTGGCTTTGATAATTATGCTGAAAAAAAAGAGCATTGGCCTTAATGATCAGTGAATACTAAATATTATTCCTAGTTTTCACCTTTGGAAACCAGAAATAACTCACTTAGCCAGATACAAAACTATGCTATCTCAGAAATCCCCTGGCTGATATGTTCCTAGCAAAAGCTGCTTTTTTTCCAGATGTTACAGAACATATGTGTATATGCACAGTGCAGCAGAGAAGATTTGTACAATATGCCACAAATGAGCAGTGAAGACTTAAAATATTATTGCAGGATATCCTTTGACCTTTCTGATTTCATCATTAAATTATTTTAAGCATCTTCTTAGAAGGTTTTTTATACGAAATCAACCTAGATAATTTATTTTGAGTGTATGCGTATCCCTTAATATTTGACAAAAAGTCTTTTTTTTATTATTTATAAATCCTACTAGAAATGTTAAGACTCAACTGTATTGTAACAGGCTTCACTCAAATGTTAGGGCTCTGTTTATTGTCTTTATGTTTTCATGGCAGCACCTGGATTAACGGTTTTGGACCTAGTGATTTGGCACAAGAATTCTGGAAGTATTTGATTACCTAAAAACCTGAATATGTGTAACTCTGCAGTCCTAACACTCTTGTCTAGGTTTCCATCCCATTCACTGTCTGTGTTTAGTCCAACTCTGCAGGCACGTACATACTAAGGCAGCTTCCCACTCTGACCTTTCACGGGCTCCCTGGCAGTCAGTCACTCTCCCAAGGCCAGACTTCCACTGCTGGGACCGAAGCCCCTTCCCAGCAGGTGGCTCCAGTGACTCTACAGGAGCCCCACTTGGCTCCCCGCTCACCCCACTCACAGTCAGACCAGGTTTCCATGGCCGTCTCGGATGTCTCGTTCCATAAAGCCATTTATTGCTGGCCCAAAACCACAGAAGCAGCCCAAGCTGGTGCCTCCAAGGAGGGACCTCAAAAAAAGGACCCTCTGAGCTTTTATCCACTCCACATCCAAGCATGCAAGACTCTCATTTGTCTTCCGGAGTCTTCAGCTCCTGCTGCATCTCTCAGTTTCCATTCACCTGGCTGGCAGCACCCATCTTCCTGCCTTTCATTATCCCAAATGTTGGCAGCTCCCAGCTTCTTGTCTGGACTCCCACCCAGGACTCAACCTGCATCTCAATGTGCAGCTTGAGAGCCCAGATGTATTCCTGCACCAGATGTATTCCCCAACATATAAGCCCTTTCCCCTAGGGATCCACAAGTAATTAAAATAGTGCCTGAAAGCTGCATCTTCAAACAAGGCAGTAGGTGATTCCAAAAGGAAATTTTTCATACACCAATCAGTCACCCTTTCCCCACACCTAGCCATAATAGATGTATTTCTAATGTGTAAAAGCCCAATTTCCTCCAGCATATTCTTATTTTCTCTGTCCTTGCCAATTAACTCCCAATGACAGCAACTGCCTTGTTCCCAAGTCACTGTAGGAAGATTAGGTTTAAGATCTCTTACTTGCTCCTAAGAGTGAACCAGATGAAAAGAAATTGTTTCCTAAACTAACAGCAAAAGTTTTATATTGTTTCTTCAAAAAAAGAATTCCTTTTTTCAAATGTTCTTACTTGTTCTTTCAAAAACACTATGATCTAAGTACAGGCATTCATCCTGGAAGGTGCAGCATAGGTAAATTGGAACATTTATGACAAATATTTAAAAAACCATAACCCTATTCTATATGCTTGTAGAGATGAGGAAAAAAAGCAATTCATTCATCTGAGTCTAGATATTTTATCATTTTCTTACCATGTAAATTATTTCAATAGTTTGTGAGTCTATTCCTTGGAAATTAGCAAATGAAATACAGACTCTATTTCTGAATCTGATTTTGATCCCATATTTATGGACAAGAAGTGAGTCTACTGAAGTCAGTGAAGAGTCACAAAAAGTGTAGATGCAATCAATTACATTTTGGTTGCCAGTTCTCCACATTCACTTTACAATTAACTTTACAGCTAATGCTAAATTGCATCAGTTTATCTGCACAAGATAAACTTTTAATTTGAGGACAGGAAGCTTCATGAATAATGTCTGGAAATGCTTAATATCTCTTGTAGTCTGAACGAAAAAACTAAGACATATAAAGCAGTTTAGCCCATCTGAGTAGAATTGCTGCTTAAGCTCCCAGAGTGAAACATGTTATTCTATGAACATGAACTTGAAAGGGTTTTCCTTAACCACAGCATATATTGACAGCTACTGTGCACTATATTGGCCACTGTCCAAACATCTTAATATATACATTTAAGGCTTTTTCCTTCTAATGGTATAGAAATTTCTCAAAATTAATTTTTGTGGACCAGAGTCTCTACATTATGTTACATATATAATCTGACTTTCTTAGAGTAGCTACTTTTACTGACACATGGAAGAAATAGGCTTTATTTTGTAAATTAAATCAGTCATATTTCAAAAATGTTTACTGGTCATAAACACAAATTACCTTGGAATGAGTACATTTACATAATAGATATTTTGCCACGAGAATCCAAGAAACATTTTGTTTACTGGGCTATTTAAAGTAGGAAAAAACGGCATCAAAATGATATTTCATCTAGAACAAGTGAAATATAGTTAATATAACTTGGTGACCATTCTCTGATGACCAAGAAAACAATATTTTGAGTGTGTGTAATGTTACTTGGGCTGTCGAGTACAGGGCTGTAAGTTGGGCTTCAGTGATCCTTGTGGGTCCCTTCCAACTCAGGATATTCTGTGATTCTATAATTCTAATACAGTAGTTACATGCAGACAAGTCACAATCCCAGTCTGAACCCAGTTGTTGCAGACAGCTGAGTGACTGCTCCTGTAAGATGATTTGAAAACTGTCCACTGAAGCAGAAGTGGTCAATAAGAAAGCGTGTGCTCTGAAATTTGATTCTTAGCAGGTTGTTTTAGATTTAGATCAGCTGTACAAATATATTTTAGAGACTATTTGTGTGGTTTCTCTTCAAGTAACGCTAGGTTTCTACAGGTTTTTGACAGAGCTTCTTAGTAGTGACAGAATTTTGGAGTACTAAATCTAATGCAGATAAAAAAGGTGTGAATTTACCAACAGACTTCTCAAATGGTGCCAAACAAAATGCCCTAATAATTGATACAAACCATGGAATTGCTCCAGCATCATCCAGAGCCACTGGGAACATTTCCATTCAATTTAGTGTGTGTTGGAATCAACCTCATTTGCAATTTGGGAGCAATATTAGACAGTGGCAATGTTAAATGAGTCAAGGCAGTTAACCAAATTTAACTAAGCCAGTCAGACTCCTTGGATGATAGGAAAAAATTCAGCAACAAACAAACAATGAAGCCATTGAAATAGATCTGATTGCTGACCTCAGTGTGTCTTTCTTTTTATGTCAAAATTTTATTTCATTCAAATCTCAAAATGCTTATGAATTCACATTTTATTTGGGAAACTAAGTGGACTAGCTAATTCTTCCTTACAGATACTTTTCAGGGTTTCTCTCACTTTCAAATTCTGATGCAAACCTATAGTATGGAATGCTTGGCCTGACCTGCTCTTTTCTTGTCTAGAATATTATATGTTATATGGCATGAAGTTGTCTTTCTTCCAACATGATTAAGCAGCAGAATTTGAGATACTTAGGGGTCATGACACATTACTGGAAAGATTAAAATGCAGTATTATTAATTAATAACATAACTATAAAAATTAGCTTAGTTTTACACTTGTTTTTGACCAAAACTCTAAATCATAACATTTTGGCAGAGCTACCATAGCTATACTAATTTAATTAGTAATCACTGTATTTCAATTATCCTTGTGAAGAGAGATAGGTAACAAAATTGTTTCCTTTCCATGAAGGACAGAATGGTATTAGACCATAAAAACTTCATTCTTGTGACTAATCAATTCCATGAAAATTTATAGACCTAATGTAATAAAAGACCAAAGGTAAGAAAAAAGATCATAAAATAATGGAACTAATAATATTAACAAAGTATTAAGGCAATCAATTACTAAAGAGACATAAAGGTTAACTGCCCGTGAAATGAACATACTAATTCAATGTTATTATATGATGTACTTACAATTTGTTTCTAAATTTACTTCAGTGGCTCGGGAGAAAATTTACTTACTCTTACTTGTGTTAAATTAAAAATACCCACCTTCAGTTCAAATCTATGGCAAGCAGATATGCTGGTGGTTCTGACAGCACCTTCTGTCAGGATAGAAGTATGTCCATATTGCTACCTCAAACTGAGCTGCTTCCCAATCCCTTTGATATCCAGGCAGCCAAACTCAATTTTCTTTTAATTAGGTACCTAACTTTGTGTGAAGTGGGCACAGGCCCAAGCTCTAAAAGCTTCCAACACCTCCACCTATGAGCCATGTTCCCAGCAGGTTGATCACCTTCCTTATAGCAGTAGACAGAGATACCAGAGATTCTCGTAAATACAAAAAAAAAAAAAAAAAAAAAAAAAAGGGGGTCCTTAAGTAAACGTATTCTCCTGAATCAAAACTGAAATCACTCACAAAACTATTCACCCAAGTTAATTTTATTTCTGTTTGGGACAAGAGCAATAAAATGTTTGATTGCCCAAGTCCGGTTTTGTTCATTTTCACTGGAGATGCTGTAACGTCAGGTTTGTGAAGATTGATTCAAAGACAGACAATGACAACACACAGTAAAATTGAAAAGCAGAAATTATAATCTATCCTTGCCAAATTAATGAGGCATTGAAAGAAAGATAAGAACAACTCTACTATGTCTGGCTGGTTTCACAACATCACCCAGACTGGGAAGGACCTCAAGAGGTCTAGCCCAGCCTCCTGCTCTAAGCATGGCCAGCTGTGAGATTATACATGATTGATTTGGGCTGTAAAGGGCTTTCATCAATATACCAAATATTTCTGTCTCTCAAATACACTTTGTCTATGAATTAATATCTTTAAAAAGAAATGTGTTATAAAATGAGTATGTTCTGGATCCATAAAGAAAAACAAGTTGGTGTGCATTATTATGTAGTTACATGGATAGATAGATAGATAAATACACACATGTATGCTAAATCCACACAGCAGGTTTTCAGTTTGATCAGTAGTCAAGTGCCTTTATCCTGCAGCCTGGCACTGCACAAGTTTCTCCACTGAAGATGATGAATGGCTGTCAGTGCTGCCCGAAGGAAAAGAGTCTGTGCAGGGCAGGTGAGTACACATTTAATGGACCGTGGCAGATGAAAGGATGCAAAAAGGCAGGAACAGTTGCTAAGTTCAGTGTGAAAGGCAAGACTGTCATCCATGACCAAGGAAAATGTTTACTCACTGTACATTCTCTGTTATCTGAGGGTCATTTTAGCTGGGCACTTAGGAAAATTAAGGCTTCCTGCATCTGTTTTCCCCAAAGATCTATAGTGCTACATTTTTTGATAGCTTGGATCCAATCTTTTTTATCTCAAAAATATCTCAAAAATATCTCAAAAGTATCTCAAAAATGAGATAAGTACTGCCAAGGATGGTGATTAGAGAGGACCCAAGTGACTAGTGTACCTTTGCCATATAATAAACTAAATTATTGCTTTGGCTTGCCAGTGTTTTTTCAGGTACTTGAGAAATAGAAAACCAATGAATGCTTGTGTCTTGGGGCTGAATGAAGTGAAAATAGTACAGATTAGTGACAACTCTGGGAGGCCCATAATTGCAAGTGGACTGTTTTTGAGTATCACCCATTAAGAGTAGTGCACATAGATACTGTTGGTTTCATTTGCTATTTCATTACAGGCAGTGGCCAAGAGATGCATCTCCCAATGGCCACAGGTCTGGCAGCAGAACCATTTGATTGTTTTTCTCTCACTGTACATCTTACATATTAGTACAAATTTCCAGCCTGCACCAGCCTTCCTGTTTCCATTCTTTGTTTGAATGCTGTCCCTCCACAACAGAGGGAGCTGCTTCCAATCTCCCTCAGGTGCTGTCTACTCATAACTTCTTTTTCCCTTCTCTCTCCATTCTTATTGAGAAGAATTGGACCTGGAAACTAGCTCATGTCTTGGTTCACCCACCACTTTGCTTCCTGAAGTGGGAGCATTTTCTCACTCAGGTCTGGCCATAAGAGACATTTGTTCAGCTGAGGGGAGGGGCTCAGTACATCCCTGCAGTTTAATGTTCCTGCATTTTAAGGGTAGGGCACATGCCCCAGCATAAATTTCTGCCTCAACAGCTCCCTGCTGCCAAAAATCTCTCAATTTGTACCCTGTCTTGGGATAGCTCCACTACTATAAGCTATTTACGAACCCTTCAGTGCCATTTTATTCCCTGAGGCAATTGCCACAGAAGGTGCTTCTGCCTTTACTTCTCTCCCTCCCCAGCTCTCATTATTCATTTGGTCCAAACCACATTCCTGAATTGCCCCACTTGATCAGGAAAAGAAAAGAAAAAAGGACAGAAAGATGAGTTTTGTGAAGATGAGTGTGTAAAACAAGAATAATTTAGTTCCTGGCAGGAACCAGCATCTTTTCAGCCTGCATCCCTCGTGCTGCTGTCTGAGCTGTACTAATACCTGCATAACTCCCTTCCTACTAAGTGTAGAAACCACCAGGTCTTTGAAGGCATGATTTGCAAGATATCATATTCATCCAGTTGCCTCCCTACTGGTCATTATTTGAAAAAAGATATGCAAATCTGATAATTATGCCCTTTCCCAGTTACAATAGGTGGAAACCAGAACTGGATCTTTGTTCTCTACACCTTTTACATTCTCACCTACCACAGAACTTTGCAGAAGATTCTCTCCTGCAAGTACACAGAGGAGAGTGAGAGCTTCTTTTCCTCAAAATCTCTTGCAAATTTGCTTTTTCATGACTGAACTGTATAATTTTTACTGTACCAGTAGACCTGCAAGAGCCAAAGTCAACTCAATTAGTGTTTTTCATCAGAGGTTACATTTCCAATGCAAAAGCTGCTAGGTCTGGTAGTTTTTCCCATTATCCTTGTTTCTGCAGCAGAGACAGGTGGATTGCACAGGCACAGATGTCTGGCATCTGGCTTTAAATGTGCTCATCTATTCACATCTGAGTAAGCAATGCATCCCAATGAATTGGCTTCAACAAGAGCAACTCTAAACAGAAAGATTGACATTCCCTCCCATTCCATACTGCCACTGCCTACTGCAGAGATTGCTGATTCATACCTGACACCAAGGAATTGGCACAGGCAGGTTCTGGATGGTGGGGTTTGGAGCTACAACCTACTGAGCAAGACCTGGGAGAGAAAAGCAGTGAGTCTGTTCAAGTTCCCCAATTCAGCAAAACAGAACAGCAATTTAATGCCAGGAGAATGGATCCTTTGACAGGAAGCATTTCTTCAGCCCCCATCTAATAAATCTCTTATATAATCTGGCATTTGGCCTCTGGAAGATTGTCAGCTGTCAGTCTTCTTGGGTTAGCTGTGTAAGTAGTGTATTTTTCCAGAAACTTGGAGGGTTTATGTACTAAGGAAAGCCTTTTCATTTGAAGTGGGTTTCAATAAAAATCCTGAAATTATTTCTTTTCCAACAGGTTTTTGACTTGTGCAATCAACTAATCCCTGAATGACAAGTAAAAGCTTGCTCAAAATGAAGGTATTTCTACTGTCATTGAAGTATCTCAGAGGGAGAAAAATAAAACTTACCCACATATTTTCTATTTGTTTACTCCACACAGTGGTTAAACTGTCCAGTGTGTTTTTTCTCTAAGAAGGTATGGCATAGGCCCTTTGTAGACATTTCAGAAGGAAATGCACAAAGATGTCTACTTAATTCTGTATGATAAAAAGGTATAGTTGCTTTAGTAGTGGAGAATGATTGCAAAACCAGAAGTTATAGCTCTTTCATGATAGTCAGCAAGTATTAGTTTACACTTCATAGCAGGATTTTTTTAATCAGACAAGTGAGGAAAATGTCTAATGCAGCTCCTTCAGAAGAACAAACTAATACAAGTTGGTCGTTTCAGGTATCACTGGCAAAGTTAATTAACTTCTCAGGTCAGTCACTGTGTATTTCCCACATACCTTGTAAGAAAGGACTCTGACTAATTATGTGAAAAAGAGCACAGGCACTGCAGCTGCACAGTGCTTATGGAAGAAAACCTTACCTTTGAGATGGTGCATAGCATCTTCTGACAGCAACTGCCAATGGTCTGACTTCTGCTCTATTCCAGGAACTCTTGGGGATAATAAATATCCCAAGAGGAAAAGCTCTGACCTTTATCTAACCCACTGTTTGAATGGCAGATTCTATTTTCTTCATCCTATGCCTCAAAGCTGAACAAAGGCTAGGACCAACTAGAGAGGGATTCATCTCCTTAAATTTCTTCAGCCATCTAAAACCTAGATCTTTAATCTAAGGTGCCCACCTGAAGTACCTTCATAGTAAATAGAGATAGATGGGTAAGATGAGTGAGATGGATCTTCCTCTGGAACTGCCTGCTCCCTTGCTCCTTCTTTCATTTTCTGCAGAGAGAGATTAAATGGTGTTTTTATACTTGACACAAATTAAAATTAATCTTTACAGAAAGACTAAACAGTTAATATGCACAACACCAAATGGACAGTTGTTATAACCAGGATTCTTTTTTTGGTTATGCAAAATAAGATTGCCCTAAAAACATCTTCCTCAATATCCTTTGCTGTTGGAGTCAGGGGAGGTTTTTGTGACAGCTATATTCTGTATTTTCCCATAATAAGAAGTGTTTATACATGCCAACATTCTAATGAAGAAAATGGTAGGAATCCAAAGTGTCCATAAAACCATCTGTGCATGTGCTGCCAGTCTGGTCTATACTCTATGTGCACAGATCAACTCATGCCTCAAAGTCCCAAATGAGACCAGTCTCCATGTGGGCTGCTATGAGATATCTGCACTGAATTCAGTGTGTCCAGGTTTTGTTTGTTTTGGTACACAGAGAACATGGATATATTTTGGGTGCAGATAATGACTATTCATTTTAAATTCCTGGATGACCAGACACCCAGTGCATTGCACAGTCACAAGTCCGGTAGTTTGTTGCTGAAAGTGAAAGTCATCAGATGATACATTATTGCTAAATGTAGTACAACTGACAGTATACGTGAAAGGTAAATTTATATCATCAAATGATAAGACTTTTTGACTAGAAAAAATCTTTTAAAAGCTGGAACTCAGCAGTAGGAGGGTACTGCAAAAAAAAAATGTTCAGCTGTGCACCAAAAGTGTATACAGTCTGTGAAGGGCTGCAAGGAGTGGCATGAAGAATAGGGACACTGAGCCTTGGTGGGCTTTTATGAATCCAAGTGGAATAAATGCACAACGTGCTGGGAGGAATAAAAAATCTGAGTGAAGTTTAGGTGCCAACTAGGCACAGAAAATAAAATCTACATATATGCTGTCATTTTGCAAAATTTGCTTCCTGTTAAGTCAGTGCAAGTCCAGCATATCAAAACCAAAGTAAAGGCCACTTCTTAACACTGCATGAAATGCACAGTGCCTAAGTTGGTACATGACCCTCTGATTAGTAAACTGATTTCAATAAGTAACATCTCTTCAATTCATAGTAAATCTCAGGAGTGATGACTTGTCCTAAAACAATTATGCTAAATTGCTCAGTGGTCACTGCTGGGATTCAGCAGCTGACTGCAGCCATCTGAGTCAATGCATGTTGCTGAGATGGGAAAGCATATTGAAAGGAGAAGCTGAAAAATATTCATGCAGTGCAGTTTGGTGTGCCAGCCTGCTATCTGCCCAGCATGTCACATGGAGCAGGTCAGGAGTGCAAAGCAGATGGCATGGGCAGCTACAATGGACTGGACCTCTGCACTCAACAGATGGCATCAACAGGATACAAGAAAATCATTGGTGTCCTTGTGGACCTGGGAGCACAACAGGACTGGTTTCAAGTGAAGCACCAGTTAAACTTTTCTGAAAATACATTCTAAGATCATCTCATTGTGATTTGTGGGAGGGAGTGAAAAGAGAGATAATAAATAAAGTAATGAGAAATTAACTAAATGCAAATTATTTTATAAAAACATGGTGTTCTAATTACAAAGATTTTAATTGCAAGTGTTGGTAATAAGAAAAATAATTAGCGGTGGAATTATGCCTGAGGATAGTAGTCAGAAGTTATCTCATGATGCTATCAGTTTACAAGATAAAGCTTAGGATAAAGGTTGGGTGCTCAGTGCTTTTTTGCTTTCCCTGCTTGTGGGGTGTTAAAGCAACCATATTTGCAGTCAGACCGTACAGCATCTGCTGATGCAATTTCATATGCAGATCAAGAGGATAAAGATACAATCCCTGCCTCAATAAATATAAGATCTACATTCCAGTTACATAGCAAGTAGAAGGGTGTGGGGCTTTGCGTGCTTGGTAAATACCTTGAAATTACTTTTTGGGCACACTATTATCTGCATAACAAATTCCTGAAATAAATTTTCATAGATGCATGCTCACAGCTCCTCCCGTCTAGAAGAAGTTCGGTAGGATTTGTGGGTGTTCTTGGTATAGGAAGTTCAAATGCTTGCATTGTAAACTCTACACAGATAGATCTTATTTAGATGTTTAGGTTCTCACAGCAAATTTTTTTTAAGATTATGTGCTCGCAAGTTGAACCAATGTATGAACTATAATATCAGGAAAAATTTATGCAGAGAATCAAATATCTGCTGCTCACCAAAAATTTTTGGGGGTGGATTCACCGCACAACTACGACTGCCTTTGGTTCTCACTAGAGCAAACCCAGTGAGAGCAGCTGTACACATGAATCTTTCAGGAAATCTTGGAGTCATGACTCTGCTCTTGGAAGTCTCTCTCTTTCTCTCAGTCCATGACCAGTTTCAGGTGGGTAATGTCAGCGTGGGCTGTACCTAAGCTTTTCTATGTTTCTCTCACCAGTAAGCTACCAACAGTCATGCTACTGCTTGTTTGGATTAGCAGTGGAGTGGGCTTTTTTAATAAATAGTAAGAGTACTAAATAAGTAATAGAAGTAAGAGTAAAAACAGAGTTGTCTTTCCTACAGCCTGGAAAAATGTTGCGGTACTCTAATCAAAGATCCGAAAGAGAAATACAAATTTTCATGGCTGATGCAGACATCTGTAAATATGGGGTATCCTTGGTCCTCTCATGACATTGGGACATGTCAGTCCAGTCACTACAATAACACTTTTAACACAAAGGCAGTGGAGACTTGCAAGTCAGGTTGTTACCAATGGCCTAGTGTTCAAAAGGGAAAGCAGAGTGGTCATTTGCTGGTTTTATTACCCCCTGCACAGGTCTTGTTTTTCTCTGAAGTTCATTCTGAAATGCAGGACGCATCATCAGGTTTATGATTTTTACAACATCTGCCTTGACAAAAATATGACTGAAATGAGAATAATATGGTCAGGGTGCTAGAACAGTAAGAACAATAATAATAATAATAATAGCCTCTCTGTTCATTATGATCATCATTTTATTCTCACTATTACACAAAATAGTATAATTTATTGCAGTAATACGGCCTGGCTATGAGTGATTATATAAATACATATGTTATCTTTTTCAGCTGTGTTACATATTCATGCTTTCCTGATGAAAACATATTATTTACCAACAAGGAGAAGGTCTTAGATGAGAAAGAAAGCAAATTTATTCTCTTTGGCAGCTACCCATTTCAGATCCAAGCAGGGTATGAGGAATGCATGCAAATGTGACAGCTGCCTATTGATACTAGGATTCCTATGGATCATCTATTAAAACAGCACTTTGTTATAATCTTCGGCATTCTGATCCTGAACTGGGTGAATTTACACTTCATAACGGATGAATCTAACTTTAAAATATATCCAGCTGTTAAATAATCCCTCAGGTAATGCATCCCAAATATTCAGAGCAAAAAGGACCAATGTTGATTTACCATCTAAATAGACTTTAAAACACTGAATTCTTAATGGTATTTCTTAGAGTTTGGGGACTTTTCTTTCTATAAAGAAAGTCAGCAGTTAAAAAAAAAAATTAAATTTGTAACTGAAATATATCTTCATAAAGCAATCTCTGCTTGGTCTCCATTTCACAAGAGATGGACCCAATCTTGAGGATATTTGAGCATCCAAGTTATTCTATTCAACATCAAACTGTCTGCAATATTTAGTGATTTACTCACATACATCAGAAGCAAGAATTTTCACTTGATCAAGAACTTTAGGATCAAAGTGTCTAAATTACAAAACACCTTACTGTAGTAGAGATTTTAATTTTGTCATTTGGAAGAAGTCAATTCTGATATTGTTTTGTATACCAGGATTTTAAAAATTCATTTTCCATCTAAGAAAATAGATTTAAATTTTAGCTTTACAGAGCCTTTATAGCAATCTATTGTGTGATTGTTATAATGAAGAATTAGGTACATGGTGACTTCAGCCAAAATTCATGTTAATGCAGTACATATTCTAAGCTCTTCAATTACATGAAATATTAAATTTCTTGGGCACATAGAATCTGGCATCTAAAAGGCAGATTCTAAATATTTTGAAAGCTATTTAGAACCTAGTTATACCTGACACAAATGTATCAATTTATTATAAGTAATATTTGGAAGGCTTCTGTAACACAGTTTTGAATTAAAAGTAAACTACGAATGGTAAAACCATTAAGCAAGCTTCTAAGTAAATACTGAGCTTAAACTGAAATTAATGTTTTATATATATGTGACTGCCGAATTTTGCTCAAATAATTTCACACTTACACCTGTCACTCCAGCAAAGCATGTGTATATTGCTCCTAAAAGAAAATTGTTAGTCGCATTTTTTTGGGGTTTTTTCTTTTAATTTTTAATCCTGAGAATAAAATTATGAACTTCTTGCAAATAACACAGCTTTGTCATAATTTTCAGACATGTTCATCCAACTTTAACCTGACAACGCTCCCATTGTTGGGAACTGTAAAGCTTTCACTGCAGCAGAGCTGTGCTGGCCCTGTGAACAACTGAGATATCACCTGAGAGCTGTTTTCCACAAAAACTGAAAAAGATCAGTCTCCAAGTGATGAAAGAAAAAGAAATCAGCTGGTTTCACAGTTGACCTGCAGTATTTCTTGAGGGCCTGGTAATAAGAGAAGAAAGGGATGTGGGCCATACATTAATTAGTTAATACCCTTCTCTTAATTACACTGATTTCACAGAATCACAGGTTGATCAGGGGTGAGTGAGCAGCACTTCTCCCTGGGTATCTGATTCCTGCAGAGCATCCAGAGGCAGACAGCATGGCTGGGACAAGCACTCTGACTTTCCAGGGAGATCAGAGTCTTTCTTGGCTCCCACGGAGAAGGAGGGAAGGTTTAACACATCTTTTACTCTATTGTAAGGTTGAACCGAAGTGTTTACAGTGACAGTCATGTTTCCAACAGTGGTCTCTGCTCTGCTGTCAGTACCAAACTGTCTCTCTTACAATATTCCTGATAAATTGTTTGCTAGTGGTGGGTATGTTCCCTAACGACTTCCTAAACACTGGAAAGGGAATAAGAACAGTAGCAGTTTGGAAAGAAAAGAATGTCATACACATTACTTGATACCTCTTTGGTTTTGAACGTTCAAAGATACTTCCAACTGCGCCTTTCATCAGGCCTCCTTTTTGGTCTTTAACTTCCCGTAATTTATTGAGTTGGTTTAAAATAATAAAAAAGTATTATAAAATATAGGACATTATTGACTGTGTTGAGATTAAAGGAAAATTGACAAGTACAAGAATCAAAAAAATGGCACTCTGCAATGCTTTCTCATTAAAGATGTTTTGAGGTTTTTTGAGAACCTTGTGTACCACTGGAAAAACAAAATTATCACGTGCTGAGTGCAGTTTTAAATATAGATACTCACATAAACTGAACTTTGCTGATTTATAGTCATAGCCTAAGGATTTATTTCTATCTTGATCACACAACTGCAAATATCAGAAAATTAAAAAACACAGAAATAATATTCTGCCATAAATGCTTATGTAGACCATTATACTATTTAGAATACATCTACATTTGAAATTAAGTAGACTCTTCCCATAGATAAAAGCTATATATATGTCTTTTCCCTTCTATTTTAGACCAGCGCTGCTAATTCATTAATTCTAATTCTTCTTCTATTAGAGACAGATGTTGGGAAAGGAAAAATAATATTCTAGCCTCCAAAGAAATGTAGAGGAAACACAAATACATTTAATTTAAACCATGCCATTTAGAAACTTTTCCCTGATTCTAGCTGTAGGTTTACACCCTAACTGTGCAGATCAGGAGGAAAAATCTTTTTCCTCTGCTGCTGCCTGGCTGTTAGTGAAGGAAAAGGCTCTCCAGGAGACAGAAATGGTCCTTGGGAGGTCATGACTGTGGGATGTGCCATAGCATGTCCTGCCCTGCAGCTCTTGCTTGAGTGGCAAGCCCCAAATTACTCCATCTCGAAGTTATCCTCCCCCCTTTCTAGCATTCACCCTGTCCCTGGTCTTCCTCCCACAATGCCAGTAATAATTTTAAAGCTTCCAAAAGATCTTGTATAAGTACATGATATATCCAAGCACCAAGGAACAGTCACTGAGTGAGTTCATTGAAAGGATTTGATGATGAATAAGAACCATTTCAATTTACATTGACATTTTGAGACCTATCATTTAGCCATCTTTAATAATTTTAAAATAGCCCATGCAGAGTTTTGAATAATTTTTTAATTAAAATGTCATGTAACATCAAGTCAAATGCCTCTGTAAGTTTAACTCAAGTTTACCATCTTCACTGATTTTAAGACTCATGACAAAAATATTTAAATTTTATCTCCATAAATGCACTGACTGAACAACTATAGTTCCATCTTTTATCTCTTTTTTTACTAGGTCTGCAGCACCCACACAATTATTTTGCCTGAAGTATTTCTAAAACTGCCTTTTTTTGTATGTTTCTTCTTATTTAAAAACTGCTTAAATTTAAATAGAAGTGTCAGTTTCTGAATTGCTTCTCCACTTCTTTCCTCTCTTCCTCTATTATCCTTTTTATAGCTTTATTTATTTTCTATTACTAGTTCAAATATTTTTAATTTCTTAATAAAATTTTCATTTTAAATATCTATAAAATTAGGCAAAAACGCATTGTAGAATTGTGATTATTAAACATCAATTGTGAAAACTACAAATGTTTTCTAGTTAGAAGCTGGAAAAACAGAATTTTAATCTTTCAGATTGGTTGTGACCTTTGACACAAGCAATTGCTCTTTTGAAAGGTATAACTGCTCTGAAAAATCTTAAAACAAGTCTTTATAGAACAGAAGTGAGATGATGTGTGCACTGTATAATATTTTTGCACAGGAGGAAGTTGTGTTATATGAACTCTTACTAGTGCAACAAAACCTTTTCATTGCCAAAAAAGCACAGTCTTGAAAGACATATCTGGATTTACATTTGGCATAAAGTTTGAAAAATTATAGCTCTTCAAGTGAATTATCACCAGCTTTGTTATCTGTGACATGCTGCTTTTTACCTTCTTGGACAGAGAACTGAAGTTAGGTGTTGAAGCGCCTGAATTTTAAATCTGTAGATTAATGTACTGTACCAAGAATTTTATTTTTTAAAATATGTATTCTCATCTGTGTTTAATTTATAGCTGTCATTAGCAGCAATAAGAGCTTTATTTTCACACTGAAAATAGAAGAAGTCATGTGGGTTTAGTTCTGACTGTGTGGGAACAGAAAAGGATAAATTATTAGCAGATAATGAATATCACTTGGAAGGGAAAATAACCCAAAACTTTCTTTCATCCTAATTAATTTTACATCTAAAGCAGTGTATTAATTTCCCTACTGTTTTAGTGTTTAATTTTAGTGCCAAAAAATCTTGACTTAAAATGTCTAGTGTATGATAAAATAAACCTTTCCACTTTAGAGTTGTCTGTAATATGTTGTATTAATCATGTAATATGTTGTATTAATCATGTAATATGTTGTCTGTAATAATGTTGTACTGAAGCAATACAAGATACTGCACTATCCAGCCACCTGAACACTGTCAAGTGAATGAGGATTCCATAGCAGGACTAAGCTTCAGCATTTCATAAAATGACTTCTCTATCACTGTCATTTCCAGGTGACTTACATGTACCAACTTTGACATTACACACTTTGCAAAGATGTCAGGTCAGGATTTGTCATAGCATTTCTGAGGAAGGAAAAGATATTCTTTGAGAAGTGGCATATGAAATTCCAGGGGATGTTGCAATCAAATGCAAAAATCAAATCAACTTAGCATAGAAAAGCAGCTCTATTATTATTTGTGAAGTGGTTGCCTATGATTCCAGGTAGGTTTTCAGAAGGTGTCTTAGAAGATAGGGCTACAGACTGGGTGAAGAAATGCTTTTTCATATTCACTATTTAAACTGTAGATAAAAGATCATCTGTCAATGTCTGCTCAAAAAAAGTCAACATATGCTTAGGTACACTAGTAATAATAAGTAGAAATTTTTGCAGCTTGTGTTCCCTTCTACTAAGGCATGAGGAGATTACTTTTTAGGACACAAAATACACAGTAATAAAAACAATATTAAGAGAAACAAAATTAGTCTCACTGCTAGTTTTACCAATATGCTTCTTCATATACCCAGGCTAGGCAAATCTGTTTCTCTCCCTTTCACATAAAATGTGAATTTTCTTTATCTAAGTCTTTAAAATCACACTAATACACCAGCTTTAGTGCCCATGTTCTGAAACTGCTTTGTTCCCCCTAACTGTAGACTCCTAAGTGGAGAATCTAACAATTCAAGGCATACTGTGCATACTTCCAGTGGGCAATCCAAAGCCAACTTGGCTTTGCTAAATGGTTTTCCAGAGTTCCTGTTTCTCTGCAACGATAACTTCTATTCCCTCCATTGACTGCTCCCCTAAATGAATCCAGCTTATAAAAGTGCTCCATCACTGGGAGAGTTCAAAGCCAGGTTGGATGGGACTCTGAGCAACCTGGTCTAGTCAAAAATGTCCCTGCCCATGGCAGGAACGTTGGACCTATATGATCTTTGAGGTGCCTTCCAACCCACCCTATTCAATGATTCTACAGTTCTAAAATCAATGGAAAGGCAGGGGAGGGCTTGCATGTTCAAACCTTTTTATCTACAAATGATTTCCTGACAACTGATTCTGGTCAGAATTGGGAACGGATGATGACAGACTGCTGAGGTGCTCTTCAGACACCCTGGGGCTTTTCCCTAAGGAATCTAAGGGACACTCTAATGTTGAAAAAATCATTAAAAAACCTGTTGGGAGATGAGAAGAAAGGGTACAAGCTGAGAAAAGGATGGGAAAGAGAATACTGATGATTTTCCTGCATTGCCTTGATCTCAGTTGCATAACTTACTGCCCAGCATGAGCTGATTGCTTTAGTGGAATTTGGGCATCTTTGCTTGTGGAATTTGGGCATCTTTGCTTCTATACAGGTACTATAGTTGCATATTGCATAGGCATAACTTTAGTGATGGCTGCAGACCTTTGTAAAACAGGGAGTTTAGAGGCACAGGCCTAATAGCATTGAGAAAAGGGAGTTATTTGGCTAATCAGCAGATATCCTCTTGTGGACACCTTGCTACCATTGGGTTAATTAGAAAACAGCTGGCACTGACTGTTGGGGGAGAGTGAGGTATAGGGTGGTAGAGTTTGCCGAATCCCTATAATGCTTTATTACCTTTCTCTAACCTTTTAGCCTTAATTGCCATTTTAGGAACTTAATGAGATGCATGTTTTCAGAGCTATACCCCTCAAGTGGTAGGAAATGGGTTTGCTTGGGTAAGTGTGTTTAATCCTCTGGAGTTTCCTGTGAACTATTCAATTTAATTGGATTACACCAGGGGTCTGACTGGGTGTGATGAGGGCCCTCTTCACAAGCCCTTGATTGCTTCATATTGTGTTCATCCTCTTTTACTTCAACCTGGTGAGCTGTAAAATGAGACAAACTGTATATCTTTAGTAAAATGTAAAGTTTGCAACTAGGGCAGGTTATGCTGATTTCTAAAGGAAGACAGTTAAAGAGAAATATGGATATATACCCTATCTACATTAACTGAAGTATCTGACAGGAGTATAGTTTTCTGAGCTTGTGAACTGAGTTATCACATCCTCTGGTGCCTAGAACAAGCATTTCATAGCAAGAATATCTGGAAAAGATGAGCACAGTAAGAATAAAATCAAGAGTACCTGGGTTTAGAACTAGTAAGAGAGGACAGAGCAAGAGAAAAAGAGGGAAGATGCTGAGGAAAGATCTTAGTAGATACCAAGCCACACAGAAACTTTCAGCTCCCTGTTAGTGTGGTGGTCAAAGAGGTTCTCTGCTGGGAGGGAAACCTGAAGAGGCAAAGAATTAAAACCTTCTAGAAATAACCACAACTGTATATAAGAAGAAACACTATGTGGACCCCAAATCCATACCAAAAATGCATGCAAGTTATGTGGCTGTTATTCTAACTCACATACATTTATAAGAGATATAAGTGTTTTAGAACATAGTGCAGAAACAGCTGCACTGATGCACTGGGAACATAAATGGGGGGAGCTGCTGTGGGGTGGACAGATGATATATCCAAATTTCATGAGCAGGATTTCAAGGAGGAAGTCACACATGCACCATACTGCTTTCTTTCCTCTTCATCTCCCAGTGTTACCCCACTTTCCTGTGGGAGGTCACTGCACAAGTAGCCATAGTCTCAGATATGCCTGCAGTCCTACTGGAGAAGTTAATAGAGTGAAATAAAGACAGCAAGGCTGTCACTGAAAAGAAAAAATATTAATATTTTACTACAGGGCTGGATTGGATCTTGCAATGAAGAAACTACAAGATTTCAAATCATTCTTATTATTTTCTGAACTTCAATACAATGTTGTTGCAAAGTAAAGTAGACAATGAAGTTTCAAGGAAACTGTTTTGAAATTACTGCATTATTAACTGTGGGGTTAAAACTGGTGTCTGTGGGAAGAAGGAAATCTGACCATTTATCTCAGAATCTATAGGTCTTGGCTAGAAAGTAATCTAAAGAAAAATGCAATAGGATAATTTTCTAAGAAACAGGATCATTTTCTGGACATATTGGCATAACTGTGATAGAGATATAAAATTAGAAAATATTCAGTCTCTTTAAATCCTTTCTGGTCTTTAAAGATGTAGCAGGGGAAAGAACTGACAACTGAGTGGTTTAAGTGCATTAGCCAGAAATAACAGAAGGAAGGAGCTGAACAGCAAGAACAGTATGCTTGTGAAAACCATCCAGTGTAAGCAAGGGAAAGTTGCGTAAATGAGGAAGCAGAAACAGATATAAAGACAAAACAGAGTGGTGTTGGGGTTTTTTTGGGGGGGTGGTGTTTGTATTTTTGTTTTTTGTGGGTTTGGTTTTGGTTTTTTGTTTTGTTTGTTTGTTTGGTGGTTGGCATTTTTTTTCGGTGGTTGGTTTGTTTTGTTTTGTTGGGGTTTTTGTTGTTGTTGTTTTTGGGGGTTTTTTCCTTTTTTTGCTGCAGCTGTGCATAACTAGATGATCTTTAAAGTCCCTTCCAGTCCAAATCATTCTACGTTTCTATGCTAAATTTGCATAGAAGTATCAAATGTTTGGATTTACCTACTGGTATGGTGGCATAAGTGACTGCAATTTAAATAGTCATTACTTTAAAGCTGTAGAATACCCCAGAATATTCCTGAAAATTTTTAATTTTGCCTGTACACAGCAATAACAAATAAATTGTCACCATGACAAGGACTTTCAGGTGTATACAAATAAAAAAGGCATGTGACAAAATTAGTTAAATATTGATCAGATGAATGCTGTCAAAGTCTACAAAGCATTGACATCAGAAACTGAGATAAATTAGGAAGTTAAAGGAGGATGAGAGGAGAGGACAAAATTGAATAACCATGTAAGACAAATTTTTTAAATCTCCAATAGCTATAAATATTTTAGGAGAGATATGGTTGCAATATTTTTCTTAAGAAAAGTGCAAACATACTTCATGTTTGAAAATGTCAGAGTAGAAGTAATTTATTAGCTTTTACAATGAAACCAGCGGGAGGAAAAAAAAGAAGAAAAACTAGACAAATCTATAGTAGTCATTTGAAAAAACATATAGCAATGTATAATAAACACAAAATTATCTACAGCAAATTGTTAAAGTTCTGAATTAGTACATTTAGGCTCATTACATAAGATAAATAAATCAAGAGATGTTTAATTCTGTGGTTAAAGCACAGCAGTATACTATATATGCAGTAGGGAAAAAGGAAGAATTTAGAAGAAAAATCGATCTTTGGCTAGATCTGAGTGTGGTAAATATAACAGGATTGCAGAAGTGCAAGGGCTCTTTGCAATTGTGTTCATAACCTAATTAGGGCAGAAATTAGGACACAGGTAAAACCACAAAAGGAAAAAAAAAAAAAAAAGAAGGATGTTAAATTTCAAAGAGTGAGTTTCAGAAGAATGTAAAAGCACAGGATGAAATCAAGTAGGATAAATCAATAGAGATAAAGGACACAGAGGGAAATGGAAAACATTCAAAGATAAATTAATGTATGCCCAAGGGTTGTGCATGTAATCTAGCTAAAAATACACCAGAAATAAAGAAGGCTAATGTTGCTGAACAAAGAAGCCAAAACCTGAAAATATACACTAGCAATATCCAAGGGACTGTATGAAATGAGTATAACTGAAAAATAAAAGGTCAGGGATGAAGCTCGTACCATATTTAACAAATCTTAAGAGTTCATTTTCCATTAAAAAAGATATACAAATCTAAAGGCATTAAAAAATTCTCTTTAATTTGGAAGTAATCAGAAGATAAAGAACAAAATAATTACTGAGAGAGATATATTAAGTGAAAAATGCTGAAACAAGGACCAAAAACAGTCAAAGATGTTTGGATTCAAAGCAGAAATTGTCATGCTACAGGACTGCAACTCTGATATTTGCTTTTTACTATACTTCATTAGCATACTGCAAGGAACTGTATGAATCCTAAAATTAGTTTTAAATTTCTCTTGTAAATTCAGTCATTTAAGCAGCCAATTTATGGGTACTTTTATAGGTAGCAGGTACATTAATAGGAGATTGACCTCTTGCTATTATTGATTTCTGTCCTGGTTTTGGGCCCAACCTCTTCATAAGAATAACAGTGGAAAATTACACTTTAATAATCCAAATCCTCAGAGTTTCACTGT